>SOZI01000086.1:58289-83170 GCA_006352295.1 Rhodotorula diobovata | reverse complement strand
CGCCTCAGCGCCTCCTCCTTGCGCTTAGCCGCGACCTGCAGCCTCGCGTCCTTGTCACGCTCCTTCCCGAGAGCGGCGGCAGCCTCGCTGACGGCGCTCAGGCCGGCAAAGAGCGAGTCAAGCGCCGAGGGGGCATCGTCCTGCGCCGCTTTCGACGGCGAGACTGGCGCAGGCGAGCTCCTCGCCTCCGTTTGCCTGCCGCCAGGATCCCCGCCGCCGAACAGATCACGCTGCAGCGCGTGGGAGGGCTGGTCCGGGTCGGAGCGGATCGCGTCAAACCGGCCTGGGGCGGGTGGCTTGCCAGTTGAAGGCGTCGCCGCGCCTTGCCAGTGCGAGTCCTGAGAGTTCGGCGGCTTGAAAGGCGTCGACGGCGAGGGGCGAGGTGCACCCGAAGAGGAGAACGACTCGAAGCGGGGCCTCTTCGAGGGCGACGTCGAGTCGGAAGAAGACGACGCGGGGTGGTCGGCGTCCTCGATCTCGTCCTCTAGCCCAGCGTCGAGCGCGTCAAAGTCGACGTCTTCGAACGACTCGGGGACGACGGGCGGGCGAGGCTCGGAGGGCGTTGGCGAGGAAGCGGGCGCGGCTGCAGGGGCGGCGAGGCGGACAAGGACAGGCGAGCGCGCACGAGGGCGCTTCTGCGGCGAGGTAGAGGTGGGCGTCGGAGGCTGTGCGGGTACTCTCGGAGCGGGTGCAGTCCAGGCGGGTCTGCGTTCGAGAGGGGGCGTCGTCCGGGGGCGTCCCAGCCTGCGAGGCGGGGTATCAAGAGACCGAGTCAGCTCAATTTGCAGCACATCGCAAGAGAGACGATGGAGACGCACGCCTCTGCCTGGTCGCACCACAGGAAGAAGCCACACTGGCTCTCTTCGATCCAGTTGCCGCACGCCCAGAACTCGCGGCCGAGGTTGGGCGAGCTCTCCTTGCGCGTCACGCGGCGGATCGCCTTGACCCGCGGCTCGGTGTTGCAGAAGCAGAGGACGTCTATGGCAGTGCGCAGGAGGGATCAGCTCGCGCTTGGGAGGTGCAAGGAGAGGGAGAGGGAGAGGGGAAGACTCACCGCCGTCGGGGAGGAAGCAGCCGTACTTCTTGAGGGTCGGTGCGTCAGCGCGCAGCCTGGGCTTGGTCTCTGTGGTCGAGCGAGTCCCCCTGGCAGCCCTGCTTGTGGTCGCTGACATCGAGGGTCAGGGTGAGTGGCAAGTGGGGGAGGGGGAGGGGGGGCAAGGGGGAGCGATGGAGAGCTGGCGGTACTGCAGCTGCGACGGGTGGGTTGTTGCAATTGACAGCAGCCTGCAACACACTGGCAAACCTTGCAAGTCGAGGGCAGAGACGAGAGGGAGTTGTCGTCCCGCCTCATCTCTTGTCGTTAACCTCCTTCCTCGCCTTGGCCCATTCTCGCCAGTCTGAGCTCGCTGGTATCTGCTTCGATCCCACACGGAGCTGCGGATCTGCCCACTCGAGCTCGCGTCGTTCCATGGCGACGCCGTGGCTCCCTTGCTCGCCCGCAGACTCTCCAGCTCGACCTCCCTCCCGACGCGCAACACACATGGCGGCGGTGATCGACCCCTCTGCTAGAGGAGCTTACGTAGCTCTCAGCGACGCGAGCCCGCGCTCGCCCACCTCGACCAGTGCCCCCTGTCGCCCTTGTCCTCAACACTCCCCTGACGCGTCACGAGGCCGTGCCCCTTCTCCCAGACCAGCCTGTCCTCGGTGCATCGGTTCTCACCTGTCTTCTCTTTCCTGCGGTGTTTGGAGCTTGCGACGCCGTCCAAGCCGCATTGGGCCGTCGTTGTCAAGCAGAAGCCGAGTCAGTGCACGACCGTTCCCCTTGCCGGCCGCCCCGGAGCTCTCTCCGACCCGTACGTAGGCTGTATCACTTCCATCGGGACTTCACGCTGACCGAACGATCCGCATTCGCACAGGCGCGACGAGCAAGCGCCTCCGCCGCTTTCAGACCAGCCGCGGCATGACCGTCCGGCAACTCTGTGCCAGCACACCTCGCCCTTCTTGCTACGTGCCAACGCGCCTGACGAAGCTCAGAGTCAAAGGATCATCCACGCACGGGACCGGACGCTCAAGGAGCGAGGTTGCGAGCGTTATCGGCCCATCTTGCGCGCCCACGAGACTCGTTCGCCTGGGACTGCGCGGCCTTGCCCTCGTTCCGACGTCGCCGCGCGCATCGCATCGTGGTCAGTGCAATGCGTTGAAGGCACCCTGCGCGCGACGAGTCGCCCGAGAGACAGAGCGAGAGAGCGGTTCTTTCCGGCGCGCGATCCCGGAGAGGAGAGGCGACGAGAGGACCGGCCGGCGCCGACCGTTAGTTGTTCTCTCCAGTCCGCCTCCCCGTCCCCTCCCTTCGGTGTACCCGCTCGCTAGCCATGCTTGCCCGTTCTGTCAAGGTGCGACCCGCCCTCGCATGCCAGCAAATCCCGCGTGCGCGACTGCTGACCTTGCGCGCCTCGCCCTTTCCTTTGCTCGCTGTCGTCGTCGGGGGAAACCAGGCCGCCGTCGCCGTCCCGACGCGCTCGTTCGCCAACCGGACCTTTACCTCGTACTCTGCCATCCTCGTGCGTTGCCCTCTCAGCTAGTCAGCTAGGAGGCGGGGTGACCCAGTCGAGGGTCGGCGGACTTGCCCCTGGTCGCGGCCCGCTCCCGGCTGGATCCTCCCCCCTCCTCGCTCCCTCCCTTCCTCCCCCCGATCCTCGTTCTCGAGTTGACTGCCTCCCACTCGCCCGTACCCACCCTCCACTCGCACACCGCCCACATCCACACGCCATGTCGCTCCGCCCCACGGTCGCCCCCGGTCAGGACAAGTTCCGCGTCGAGGCAGACACCTTTGGCGACCTCCAGGTCCCCGCAGACAAGTACTATGGCGCTCAGACTCAGCGGTGAGCTCTCCTTGACACTGTCTGTCTGCACCGGGGGTCGCGCGCGCCCGCTCGAGGCGCTGCATCTGCCAATGTCGGGGGAGCCCCTGTCTCTCCTCCTCGAGCGGCTGCGTGTGGGGAAAGGGAGCGGTCACCCAGCCTTTCATGACACAGGCGCTGACTCTTGCCAACACTCTTGCAACCACAGCTCGCTCCAGAACTTTGACATCGGCGGCCCGTCGGAGCGCATGCCCCCTCCGCTCATCAAGGCCTTCGCCGTCCTCAAGCGCGCCGCTGCCGAGGTCAACATGACCTACGGCCTCGACGCCAAGGTTGGCGAGGCCATCAAGCAGGCTGCCGACGAGGTGCGCTGGATTCGCCGAGCACGCGACGACGACCGAGGCTGGAGCTGACGGCCATGTGCCTCCCTGAACCAGGTCATCTCTGGCAAGGTCGGCCAGGAGCACTTCCCGCTCGTCGTCTTCCAGACTGGCTCGGGCACGCAGACCAACATGAACGTCAACGAGGTCAGTGAGCGTGCCTCTGGAAATGAGTTTCTCGGCGGCGCGACGACCCGGGCGCTGACGAGCACCACGCCGCCCCGCAGGTCATCTCGAACCGCGCCATCGAGATCCTCGGCGGCGAGCTCGGCTCGAAGAAGCCCGTGCACCCCAACGACCACGTCAACATGTCGCAGTCGTCGAACGACACGTTCCCGACGGCCATGCACGTGTCGGCCGTCGTCGAGATCTCCAACTCGCTCATCCCGGCGCTCGAGGAGCTCAAGGGCGCGCTGTACGCCAAGCAACAGGAGTTTGAGCGCATCATCAAGATCGGCCGCACCCACCTCCAGGACGCGACGCCGCTCACGCTCGGCCAGGAGTTCTCGGGCTACGTGCAGCAGCTCGAGAACTCGATCGCGCGCGTCAAGGACGTCCTCCCGCGCCTGTCCAAGCTCGCCCAGGGTGGCACGGCTGTCGGCACTGGGCTCAACACCAAGAAGGGCTTTGACGTCGCCGTCGCGGCCAAGATTGCCGAGATCACGGGCCTCGCGTTCGAGACGGCGCCGAACAAGTTTGAGGCGCTCGCGGCGCACGACGCCATCGTCGAGGCCTCGGGCGCGCTCAACACGATCGCGTGCAGCTTCAACAAGATTGCCAACGACATCCGGTACCTCGGTTCGGGCCCGCGCTGCGGCCTCGGCGAGCTGTCGCTCCCGGAGAACGAGCCCGGCTCGTCCATCATGCCGGGCAAGGTCAACCCGACCCAGTGCGAGGCCCTCACCATGGTCGCTGCCCAGGTCATCGGCAACAACATGGCCATCTCGATGGCGGGCGCCCAGGGCCAGTTCGAGGTCCGTCCCAGCCCCTTTTCGCTCTGACTTTGCTCGTCTGGCTCGACGAGAAAGGGCGCTGATGCAGTACCATCCCAACGCCCGCAGCTCAACGTCTTCAAGCCCGTCATGATCAAGAACCTGCTCCAGTCGATCCGCCTCCTCGCCGACGGTGCGCGCTCGTTCACCAAGAACTGCGTCGTCGGCATCGTCGCCAACGAGGACCGCATCTCGAAGCTCCTCAACGAGTCGTTGATGCTCGTCACGTGCCTCAACTCGCGCATCGGGTACGACCAGGCGGCCAAGTGCGCAAAGAAGGCGCACAAGGAGGGCACGACGCTCAAGGAGGCGACGCTCGCGCTCGGCCTGCTCGAGTCGGACGAGTTTGACCGCCTCGTGCGCCCGGAGCTCATGCTCGGCCCGTCGGACAAGTAGACACGACGCGGCGTCTTCACCTAGACCCCTCTCGCTGCGACGGCCCCTATTCTCTTCCCCCACTCTCTCTCTCTTCTCTCTCTTGACTCTAGCAGTGCAACACAGGAAAAGCAGTCGGACCTCTCCCTCTCTTCTCGTCGCCATCGATGCGCCGTCGACGCGCCGAGTGCGGCGAGTTGTGGCCTCGGTTGCCCTGCGAGGCAAGGCGGGTCCGGGCAGATTGCAGTGAGCGGGCCGGCGCCGACTCGCGGTTGGGAAGCTGCCGGCAGCGAGCGACAGATTTGCTCGTGGTGGGTCGCGCTCAGCTTGCGCCGGCGAGAAGGGCTGCAGAGCCTGCGGCGCATCTGCTGCCGCCAGTTGACCTGACCCAGGTGTGTTTTGACCTGCTGGTTGGTCGATCGTACGCGGCGCGGACCCCCGCACACCAGCGGGTGCTTGTCCCACGCTTGCGGCGCCGGCGCCGCCAGCTCGCAGCGGCTGCCTCTCGCGCGCTCGCCTTGAGCTGCCCCCCCCCACCCGGCTCTCTCTCTCGCTCGCTCTCGCCTGTGCGACTGATCTCAGCCAGGTGTGCACTCTCGATCTGGCTCTGCAGCCCACTCGAGCTGACCACTGCCCCGCCGGTGCCACTCCGCTCCAACAGGCCCGAGTCGCGCCTCCCCCCTCCCCCTCCCCCTCTCTCTCCTCTTCCCCCATCCCCCCCATGGAGGCCCCCCGCTTCGCCTTTGTGACGCTCTGCACGAGCGATGCCTACCTCCCAGGCGCTCTCGTCACGCTGCACTCGGTCCTCGACGTCGAACCGGCGAGCCCGCTGCAGCGCGAGTGGACCACGGTGGCCCTCACGACGCCGGCCACGGTCGGCCACAGCACGGTGCAGGCCCTCTCAAAGGCGTTCGACGTCGTCATTGGCGTCGAGAGCATCGTGACGCAGAGCTGGGAAGAGCTCAAACTCCTCGGTGCGTCCGTCCCGTCGGTCTCAGCTTGCCGTGTGTCGAGGCTGGGTCGACCCAGCAGGCCAACCCCAGACCCCAGCTGTTTGGCCCCGCGGGCCCATCTGTCGTTCAACTGTGTGATCGACCGCCGTTCACACGTCGACCCACACCGGCTGCATCTTGTTCGTGCGCCTACTTGCAACCACGAGCGCTGACTCTAGCCCGGTCCGCCCCGCCGCCCACTGCCAACCAGGCCGCCGCGACCTCGCCGCGACCCTCACCAAGCTCCACCTGTTCCGCCTCACCCAGTACGAAAAGGTCATCTTCCTCGACGCCGACACGCTTGTCGTCCGCCCCATCTCGCACCTGTTCCAGCTCGCGCACCGCTTCGCCGCGGCCCCGGACCAGGGCTGGCCCGACGCGTTCAACTCGGGCGTGCTCGTCGCGACGCCCGCGCTCGACACATTTGACGCCCTCATGGACATGATGCGCACGCGCGGGACGTGGGATGGAGGGGATCAGGGCCTCCTCAACGACTTCTTCCCCGACTGGCACCGCCTCAGCTTCACATACAACGTGACCCCCTCGGCCTACTACACGTGCGCCCCTTCTTTCTCCCTTGTCATGTCCCAGAGCTGACAGTGATTGCCTTGGTCAACAGCTACGCACCAGCGTACAAGCGGCACGGGCAGGACGTGTCGGTCCTGCACTTCATCGGCGCCGACAAGCCGTGGAAGCGCGGCTCGCGCGCGACGTACGACCCGGAAGCGGCGAGCAAGGACTACTACGGACTCGTCGGGCAGTGGTACGACGTGTTTGAGCGCCACTACGGCACCGTCTCGACGTACGACGTGGCGAGCCGGGTCGTCGTGCCGCCCAAGAGCTTCCTCCGGAAGGAGTTCTCGAGCCTGCCGCTCCTCCCCGCCTACTCCAAGCCCTCGCTCGTACAGCAGCAGCAGCAGCAGCAGCAACAGCAACAGCAGCCTCTTCCCCCCGTCGACGACACGACGCCCACCCCGTCCACGCCGACCATCTCGGTCGCGCCGCCCTCTCCGCCTCGTCGCTCCGTCCCCATCCCCACCTCGACGCGCAACCCCTCGCCGCCGCACCTCACGTGGGACCCATCGCGCTCGTCTCCCCCGCGCGACGGCCCGCTCCAGATGCGCGACGCGATCCCTCAGTCGGGCAACATGTGGGACGACGGCGTGCCGCGTTCGCAGCAGCGCGCGCGGTTCCAGCCCCCTTCGGCGTACCCTCCGCCGCCAAAAGAGACGCACGACTGGTACAAGGACGTCATGCGCTTCAAGCCCGACCCGAGCTTGATCCGCCCCGTCTTCCCCTGGGAGCAGCCCGCGTCGACCTCGTCGTCGTCTTCTTCTGGTCCTCCCGTCGCCGCGCCCGCCCCGACGCGCACCTTCTCGGACGAGCCCCCGCGCGCAGGGGCACCGCCGCTGCGCTTCGCCGGAGGGGGCAACTTCAGCAACGCGTGGGACACGGTCCCGGGCATCACGCGCTACGCGCAGCAGCTCGCCAAGCGGCACACGCGCAAGCCCAGCGGCGGCGCGAGCGGCAGCGCGACGACGAGTGCGAGCGCGAGTGGGACGGGCTCGGGCGAGGGGGACAAGAGGCCTCGTCACCGGAGGAGCAGGAGTGGCAGCAGCGCGACGGCGGCGGCTGCTGCGGCGGCGGCGGCGGGGGCAGTGGGCGGGAGGACGCCCCGCGGCGCCAAGGAGGCGAGCTTGCCTGCCGCGGGCGGCGGCGGCGGCGCCGTGGGTGCGAGGGGCGCGCCGGTGTACCAGAAGGATGGGGACGCGAGCTCGCGCGACGGAGACGACGAAGACGACGACGACGCCGAGGTGTCGACCTCGTCCGCGGCGACTGCCGGTGACGCCGAGGACAATGCCGACGAGCTCGACAGCGACGACGACTCGGAGGGCATCGACCGCATCACGATCCGGTTCCGCCGCGCGCTCCAGGCAGGCGAACTCGACCCGACCAACCTCCAGCGCGGCAAGAAGAGCGGGTCGCCGAGCTCCAACGAGGGCGGCAACGAAGGGACCGACACGCCTGGGTTCTACGCCGGCGCGGGTGCACTGCCCCCGAAGAGCCCGCGCGACGCGCCGATGGTGCCCTCTTCGCCGACCAAGACGCGCCGCGACTCGCGCTACGTCCCGACGTCGCCGCGCCAGCCCCGCTCGCCCCAGACGGGCTTTGCGAACGCTGCGCTCCCCTTCCTCGGCGCACCCGTCGCGTCGTCGTCATCGTCGTCGTCGCCCGCCATCGGCGCCTCGACCGAGTCGCCCAGCGCAGGTGGCAAGCCCGCCCTGCGTCTCCAGCTCCCGACCACCCCGGGCGGGACCGCCCTCTCGCCTCGGCTCGCCGCGCAGGCCCTGCGCAACTCGACCGCCGCGCGCCTGACGGCGACGGGTGCGGGAGGAGGCGACGGCCCGCCCGTCGTGCGCGCGACGAGGGTCTTCAGTCCCGAGACCGACACGGGCGTCGTCAAGCAGCAGGGGCTCGCCGCGCTGCAGCGCTTCGTCGAGAACATGGAGAACATGCAGGCGCAGCAACAGCAACAGCAGCAGGGTCAGGGTCAGCAGCAGCAGCAGCAGGGTCACCCGGGCGGGTGGTGAGACCGCCCTCCCTCAAAAGGACTTCCCCAGTCTTTCCGTCTCTTCGTTTTTCGTTTCGTCTCCGTCTAGGTCACTCCACTTCCTCGTAGTCTCCTTGCGCCGTCTCCAGCAGTGCCCCTCGCCCCCATATAGGTCTCGCTCTCATATACTCGCGCTAGTCTCTTGGTCTCCTCTCTCTCCGTCTCGTCGGATCTCGCACGCTCGGCAGCTCTTGCAACTCGCAGCATGCAACTCGTAGTATCTCATCTCCTCCTCTGGTCGCTGTCGAGAGGTGCTGAGTGCGATCCGACAGCGTCGGACGTAAGTCGCGCGAGTTGGCCTTCGCCGGTTGCCCCGTCTCGCTCCGTCTGCTTGGAGCGTCGACGGAGAACACGCTGAACCTTGTCTCGTCTTTGCAGCATGCGGACCCCTGGCCCGCGCGCTTGCGCTGTGCCGTGCTGGCCAAGTTTCGCCTTGCTCGCTCCCTCTGCTTTGCTTCCTCTTTCTGCGCACCGCGCCGCGTGTCGAGCATCACTTGTCTTGAACATATCCAGAGTCTCCTATATGTGTGCACTGCGCTACGGCCCGCGCCTGCCTGCATGCGCAGCGTCCAGGTGCTGCCGGGTGCCTGTCGGCGGGGCTTGATGCGGCGCACCTCCTGTCTGGCCGATGCGCGTGCATCAGGAGCACCCTTCTGAAGACCGCGTGACGTCTCCGCGGCCCGTCAGCGACAGGGGTCGCTGGGTACCGCCCGTCGGGGAGTCCCCTGCACGTCCGCGGACTCTAGCTCTGCGCTGACTCCTGCACGTCCGCAAAAGCTTCCCCCGTGTCTTCCTCTCAAGTTTCCTCCTTCTTTCCTTCCTTTACGACGAGGGACTCAAGCCGAGCATGCGTGCGTACCCTCGTCGTCGTCGCCGTCCTCCCGCACTGACCCCGCACCACGTCGCAGTTCAAAGAGTTCGCGACAAGGCGCACAACCTGGTCAACGGCCTGTCTGTCACGCCATCTGCCAGTGTCAGCGCCGAGCGTGCGTGTCCTCCGACGACCTCTGCTGGTGAACTCACGAAGCGCTGACGCCCGCTTTGGGGCTGGTGGCGATAGTTGAGGCGGCCGGGTTGGGTGGTACGGCCGGCTTCTTCGCCGCAGCAGTTCAGAGTCTACTCGAGACGATTCAACGCTCGCACGGCGTCAGCCTTGAACAACCCTGGGTGTTCAAGGTCGCTCAGCCCGCCGGTGCGCCTTTCTCCGCTGAACCTCCTCTGCCGCGCGCTTTTCTAAAGGGCTCACGCTGATGCTTGAACACAGGAGAGACACTGTCGTCCGGTCCGCTCCTCGAGGTCCACGTCTTCCCTGCGCGCGGTCACGCAACGCTCTCCGGGCTGAGTGACCCCGAGCCTCACGTCGCGCGGTTCCACCGTCAGTCCCTCTCTCCGCCTTCCAGGCCCGCGCACCGTTCTCACTGACTCAGAGGCACCCTGCAGATACGCCTCAGGGGGCCTTGGCAGCTGTCTGGAGCCAGCGCCCCGAGATGCCGCCGTACACGTGGCCTACGAGTGGCACTGGGTTGGCAGCAGCACGCATGACCTCATGCGCGTCTTTCCCGGGACGCCCATGCGTCCTTCCGAGGGTCTCGCGCACGAGTGGATCCTCGTCAAGGTGTACGCGAACTCGCAGTCCGCGTAGCTGTGCAACCTCTTCGCGGCACGCCGTGTCCTCGGTTTTCTTTCCCTCCGCGAGGCGGACAAGGTTAGACGTTCACAAAGCGTGGGCTGCTCGTTGCAGCTCATATCCAAACGATAGAAGCGGGCGGGAAGACCGACGCTGTACGAGGCGCCGCCCGCACCTATAGCTCCTGCCTCGTTCTGCAGCTTGACCGAGGGAACGAGGGCGTCCTGCCCGTGCGCCGGTACAGGAGTTTGCAGGCCGACCAGTCAATGCTGCATGTATCACACGCATGCCACAAGTGAGCGCGAATGCGCAGAGCATTGGAAGTAGAGGAATGGGCGCACCTCGCAGAGCGAGCGCGCGCGGCGGACGAAGCTGGCCGGGACGTGCTGGACGTCGATGGGCGTGTTGAGAGCGAGATGCACAGCCTCTTGTCATCGTCAAAGGCGCGTAGATGGCCTAGTTGAACGAAGCTGGGACGGCAGGCCCGAGAAGGCGAACCGAGGCGAGGTTGGATTGGCGCTGGCAGCGGGCGGGTGCTCGGGCCGAGCGGACTGGCTGTTCAGGATGCGGGCCGAGTGACCTGACTGGCCATTCAGCTCGCCTCAAGCGTGACGCAAGATCTGTGAGCGCGCATTTGTGAGTCAAGAGTGCGCGAGAAGGGAACGCGGAGCGGGCGCACCTTGAGCCCCCACCAATTGACGATAACAAAGCACACCGTCACGGGCACAAGGAGCACGACGAGATACTTGTAATGTGTGTCTTGTGCCATCGCGTCGAGGACCTGCGTGTTCTGGCCGTCAGCGAGGCGTCCGCGCGGTGGGAGGAGGGAAGAGACGCACCCGCACCCCCGTGGGAGCGCAGAACGGGCCGATCAGGATGCTCCACAGCCCCAGCGCAAAGCACGATGCCGAGCCTGCGACCAGTGCGATCCCCCACCGCATCATCGAGGTCCCGTCGTCGTCGTCGTCGTCTGCTGTTGAGGGCTCAATTGCGTCTTCGGGGCTGTCAAGCAGCGAGCGCGCACGCGCATGTGCATCTCGAGCCACCTCGTGTCGGCTGCGCAGCTCGTGCGCGTCCTCGAATGGCTTGTCGGGATCCTCGGGTCGAGGTGGGGTGGTTGAGGGAACGAGAACCGGCGTCGAGGCGGGCGCAGGTAGCGCGGTTGCCCGTGCGCGCACAGCGCGAGTACGGGGTACCATGCGCTGGAGATCGAGCGTGCGGCGGGTGGGAGCGTGTAAGGGGAGGAAAGGCCGGAGGACTTGCGCATCCGTCCTCTCGGCGGGCGTGCGCAGCGAGTCGGTCTCTCTGAGCACACAGTGAGCTCTCGTTGCGAACGAGGGCCGGCTTTCGACTTTGTCACTCCGTTCGCAGTCCCCGAGTCCGGCGCAATCACGACCCGCACCGCGCTGGTCGAACCCAGCAGCGCTCGCTCAGTACCTTTCGTCGCTCCTCGCCCGCGTCTACCGCCGTTGCGAGCTGCGTATGACAAGACCGGCTCGTTCCAACAGCAACAGGGAGAGGAAAAGAGAGGGGAGGAGAAAGAGTATTAGGCGACAGGGGAGGGGGAGGACGTGCGAGCGAGAGAAGCCGACAAGGGTCACCGAGTCGTCGTCGTCCGCCGGGACACCGTGGCAAAGATGCGGAAGAGCGAAATGACGAGGACGGCGATGTAGAAGATGACGCTGCTGAAGATGAAGGCGACCTGGGCCGCCTGCTGAGCGCAGATCGAGTCGGCGAGTGACCCGTCGACGTCGGCCGTCTGCGTGATGGCCGGCGCATCGTTGTACCGCGCGTAAGGGGTGTACGACGTGCACTGGAGTGACGACGTGAAGAGGTCGTCGAACGCGAGCGACAGGATGGCCGAGTAGAGGCAGATGAAGATGAGCTCGGTGAGCGTGTAGGCCATCTTGGTCCGGACCTGCCACAGGCCGATCGGCAGGCCAAAGTACTCGATCTACAGAAATGTGCACGCGAGTCAGTGTGGGGTGTTCACTGTCCGAAGAGAGGAGAGGGCAGGACGCACGTAGAGCGTGACAAAGATGTGCAGGATGGCGAACGGAGCGACGACGATCGCAAAGAGCGTCGACGTTCCAATGACGCCGAGGACGTTGGCCCTTGTCTCCTGTACGCGAATGTGCGCGGCGAGGCCGAGGGTGCAGCAAATGAGGACGAGGTTGATGGTGCGGATGAACAGGGGCGAGAAGGGGTTTTGCAAGATGAACGTCTCGAAGCGGGAGCGTTTGGACTGCTGCGCTGCGGCGTTTTGCGAGAGGTCGAAAGGGTCCTGGTACGCCCGCGCGTCGTCGCCTTCTCGGCGGAACGGGGTCCATGGTGTCGACCAGCCGGGCGTCTGTGACGGTGCACGATCTCGTCAGAGACGAGTACTTCTCCCGAAAAATAGACTGTCTGCGAGCTGGAGGATCTGCAGCGGGAGCTCGCGCCACGTACCGTCGTTTGATTGACCGAAAAGACGTTGGGCGGCGCGAGCCGCAACGACATGTTCTGCCGCATCTTGCGGTGGTAGTCCTGCTTCTCGACGTCGCGGTTGGGCTCGATACGACTGCTCCTCCTGCTGAGCCTGCTCAGTCTCGACCGGATCGACCGCGCCGACATGACGCTCGCCCCGTCGTCGTCCCCACCCGCTCCTGCGCGTCCGCCGCCGCCGACCTGCCCGTCGCGTTCACTCTCGCGCGCCTTGCCCTTCTCGTTCGGCTGCTGCTCGGCGTGTCGGACGTAGCCGTGCACGCGGTCGAGGTACTTGCCGGGCAGGGTGAACGTCCACCACCCTTTGTCGGCCGCGTTGCCTGCTCCCGCTCCTCCGCCCTGGCGCTGCAGCGCCGCCGCCGAATGTGCCTGCGGTGGCGGCGCGATGCCCATGTCGATGACTTCATGTGCAGGGGACGAGGTGCGGGACGAAGACGAGGCGGACGACGGACGCGGGATGAGCGGAGCCGAGGGGGAGCCTGCGTCGCTCCGTCTTGCGGTGGACGGAGGAGAGGTCGAGTCGGATGGCTCGCGGACGTGGGGTACACTGGGGGAAGCAGGGTCGGTCGGGCGGGCGGATGAAGGGGCGGAGCGGTTGCCGTCGCTTCGGTTCACCGACGACAAGCGCCGCGACGTTCCAGCGGGGCGCGAAGGGATCGGGTCATGGTGGGCAGGGCCGTCCTCATCGTCCGAGAGCTCGTCTGGCGGGAGGTTGCGTGCCCATGCTGCGTCGCCCGGGTGAGGCGAGTGGTCAGCTCGGAGGGGAGCGATCGCCTGATGAAGGAGCGGGAGGGGGGCTCACAAGGGGTCGTGACGACGATGCGCTGCCCAGTTGGGAACACGTAGCGCGAGCTAGAGTCAGAAGAGCTCATCCGACCTGCCGCAGCTGCAGCTCGAACTCGTGCGGAGCGAGGACCAAGGGGGGAGCGACTCGCGAGGACGGACGGAAGCTGGGCGCCGTCGGCGAACATCTCAGACTGCGCCGATCAGCGCACCATACGTGTCACACCTCTCTCTTTCGCAGAGAAGCACAACAGGTGACTGTCACAACAAAGGCACTGCTCTTACAGACACGCTCCCGGAAGAAGCGCCGCACTCCGCGAGTCCCCGACCTCATCCTCCTTCGCCGCCGCTCCCTCTTCCTCACGCCTCACCCGTTGATCCCGTCGCCCATCGTGATGAGCGTGTCAAACAGGTTGAGTGCCGGGTTGACGCCCGACCCAAAGTCGCTCGGTCCGCCCGTCGGCCCCGCCCCGCTGCCCCACAGCGACTGGAACAGCAAGTCCTGCTCGACGCCAACCGCCAGGCTCGTCGACACCGGGTCCCATTCCCACGTGTCGGTCCCAGTCCCCGTCCCGCCGCCGCCAGGGACGTCGGCGAGCCTGAACCCCCCGAATTCGACGGTCGGTTCGCCGATCGTCGAGGACGACGCGAGCCAGGGCGGGTGCTGCGGCGCGTGCGAGGTTGCGGGATGGAAGGGCGGCGCGGCGGCGGGAGAGGCGTGGTACGGCAGCGTCGACGCGGGGTAGTGCTGCGCACCGTTGGCAGCGGCGGCGGCGGCGGCGGCCTGGACCGCAGGCGAGAAAGTGGACCCGCTCGTCGGCGGCAGCGGGTGGAAGCCAGTCCGAGGCGTGTTCTTCGCCGAGGGGGGCATCGACGGACCTGCCGTCGGTGTCGGGGCGAGTGCCGGGTCGGCTGAAGAAGCTGAGGTGGCGTGGGTAGAAGGGTGGGCATCGGGGTGCGGAGAGGGCGCGCGCGAGACGCCCGGCGTGCCGGCGTGCGCAGCGTCGCCGTTCTCACCCTTGACATGCTCGCCCGCGCGGACGCCGAAGCGCGACAGCAGCGTCGGCTTGCACTGCGCCTGGAGGCGTCGCAGCAGGGCGGCAAACCCGCGCGCGATGTGCTGCCGGTCGACGGCGTTGGCGTGCAGTACCGAGATGGTCTGGTCGAGCAGGTCGAGAACCTTGGACTGGCCGTGCTCGACGACACCGACGGCGAGCGCCTTGAACAGGAATGTGGCGGCGAACAGGATGCGCTGGAAGATGCGCGAGGGTGCGAGGCGGAGGTAGCCCTTCGGCGCGAGGTAGTAGACGGTGCGGTCGAGGATCGACTGGGCTGCGGCGAGCGCGTCGAGCACCCACTGCCCCTCCTGCAGGTTGAGCAGCGACGGCGAGACGAACCAGAGGTCCTGGGCCTGCGAGCGTAAAGGAAGGTCAGCGGAGGTCGCGCGTCGGGGTCCGCACTACGCCTGCGCACCTTGACAGCGCGGCGCAGGCGCTCTTGCAGGGCACGGAGAGCGATCGCGTTGCCGTAGAGGCGCAGGTAATCGAACTCGATCTTGAGGAACGTCGACTCGATGCTGCCTTGCTCTGCGGGGCGGCAGGAAGGAGAGGCGAGTCAGAGTCAGCTCAGAGCGGGTGATGATATCGCCTTGGAATGCCATCAGGAGGCAGGACGGAGGAAAAGTGGCACGCACGGAGGACCCTGCGCGACTTGAGCAGCATCATCTGCAGCTCGTGGTCGAGTGACCGGATGAAGCTCTCCCAGTGCCCCGTGCGCAGCATCGACCGCGTAATCTCCTTGTCGGGGTACAGACGCTCCTGGATGGTGCCCATGAGCGCGGCGATGAGCCCCTGCGGGAGCGAGCGCTCGGCCCACACCTCGTTGGCGCCCTCGCGCCGGACGCCTTGGCTCATGTGCGACGTGACCTGCTCCCACCACGACGAGGACATGTCTGCGGCGAGGGTTGATGCGGCGTCAGCAGGCCTGTGAGCGGGACGGACGGGCCGAGGGGAGACGCACACGACTGGACGACCGTGTTGCGGCCGAGGCGAACCGAGACGTGCCGATCGGCGTTGTAGCAGTCTGCTCGTTAAGGATCGTGTCAGTGAATCGCCCAGAAACCTCGTGTGAGCCCAGAGCGGGACGCACAGATCCAAGTGCGCAGGCATCGCTCCTCCTGCCATGTGACAGGACCGCGTTCACTCGCCGCGCCAAAGTAGATGTTGTGGATGCCGAGCTCCTGTGCGAGCCGGACTGCACAACCAATGAAGCTCCAGCTCATGCTGTCCGCGGCAGAGAAGGTCAGGCGGGAGTCGGGGCGCCAAGAGACAAAGGCGAGAGCGAGCGAGAAAGGAAGGGACGCACCCATCGTACTGCGCGCTCGAGCGCAGCAGCGCCTCGGCATCTTCGACGCTGTCGGTGCCGCTCTCTCCCTCGCCGCTCTCGTCGCCGTCCGCGCCGCCGCCCCACCCTCGCTTCCTCTTCCCGAGGCGAGTCCCCGACCCGCGGCCGTGCGCGCTCCGCCCATCCGTGATGGGCGGCCACTCGGTCAGGAGCAGGAGCGCCTCGACGCTCGATATGTGGCGCAGCTCGCCCGAACCGTCGAGCAGGCCAATGAGCTCGTCGCGGATGTAGTCGGCGACGCTCGAGTGGATGGCTCGCGCGCGCGGGGCACTCGGCAGGCTGGAGTAGCGCGCCGAGATGGTGATCATGGATGCTAGGAGGAGCGACTCGCGAGAAGTGAGTAGCGGGAGATGCGGCGCGGTGAAGATTCGGGGCGAGAGAATTGGGTAGAGCGGCGCCATGTGGTGCTCGAAACTGCGGGCGCCAACTCGTCAGTGCCGGACTCACAAGTCCAGGTCAGACGACGACTCACAACGCAAGCAAGGCCTCGGCTTCTGCGACCGTGACCATGCCCTCCTTGACGGGCACCCAACGCTCCCATCCGGCCTCGACTGGCCGGTCGGGCGATGCCCCTCCCCCATCAACCTCCTTCTCCTTGCCCTTGCCCTTACCCTTCCCTTTTCCCTCTCCCGCGTCGCGCCCACCAGCTCCTGGACCGAGGCTCGCCCCACTCGCCGCCCTCTCGCGCGTGCCGCCGCCCCTCGCCCCCGCTCCCGCGCTGCCCTCCCCGCCAGCCGCGCCCGTCGAGCGGGCATCGGCGGCAGCCGAGAGCGTGTCGGCCGAGAGAGCACGGAGGGACGACGCAGTCGCGAGGAGGCGCAGCGCGTCGGACGGGTTGTGCAGCGTCGACGAGAGGAGCACGTTGGCGTCCTGTGGCCCGCTGCCCCGCGCGCCGTGCGAGTCATGCCCGATCGGCGTCGGGGGAGCCATGTCCTCATCGTCGTCGTTGGGACGGTGTTCCTCGTCGTCGGAGCCGAGAGACGCGGCGGGGTGCGAGGGGTGAGGGTGAGAAGGAGGGTCGGCTCGGGCAGAGGACGCCGCGCCGGAAGAGGAAAGATGGCGCAGATGCGGGCGACTCGGGTCGTAGCCTCCTGCCGTCGGTGCTGACGTCGCGCCGTACATCGAGTGGTAGCTCGACGCTCCTGGTGGTGTCGGCCCGCTCGGCGGTGCAGCGGGACCGACAGGTGCAGCGCCGACAGGATAGGGCTGTTGCGAGGTCGACGGACCGACGCCCCACGGGCTAGAGTGAGACGGCGGCGCATAAGCAAGCGCTGCAGCTGCGTGCGCCGCGTCTCCACCCGCGGGTGAGACCGACGACGCCGACCCAGCCTGCGCAGGCCGCGAGCGGTGAGGCGGCAGGGTGCTGTACGTCTGGCCATCAGCAGGCGGCTCCACATAGGACCTGGCGTTGGCACGAGCGGTGAAGACGCAGTCGCGCGACTCGCGACGACAGCGGCGGCAGGGAGGGTCCGACGGAGCATCAGGGTCGCCTGGCAGGGTGGCGGATGTCAGCGGGCGGGTCTGGAGTCTGGATTCAGAGTGAGCGCGAGCTGACCTAGATCGCACTTGAGCTTGCGCTGAGCGAGCCGAGGCAAACAACAGGTTCAGCGAAGGAAGGTGGGGGCGGAGGAGGGACGAGAGACCGATGTCGCGGAGAGCTGCCGACGCGACTGCGCAGAGGAAGTATGAAACGCACTGCTCGACAGGGCTGACACGCGCGATAGGTGCGCTTCTGCCTCGGGGCCTTCTGAGGCTTGGCCGGGGTTTGCTCGGCGGGCTGAGCGCCCTCGACGGGGGCAGGTTGCTCCATCGATGGAGGCGCTGGGGAGGCCTTGAGGCTGTTCGCGAGCTTCGGGGCACTCTGCTCGTGGTCGGCGTGACGCGGTAGGGCCCTCGACGGCGTGTGGTCGAAGGTGGTCGGCAAAGGGCGGGGTGGGGGACGAGGTTGACGACGGGGATTACTGGAGCCGAGGTTGCTCGAGGGCGCTTGAGGTAGTCTGCACGATCGGTCAGAAGTGCAAGCAGCTCGTCGGAAGCGAGGTAGCGTCGAGGACAAGGGCGAGACGTCGGTGTTGATGAGAACCAGGCCCCTCTCGTACGTTTGCCGACTACAGCTCTTTGTTTGTGGTACACTCTCGTTGAGCCTGTGTGACGACCAGGAATGCCGCGTATCGGGCGCACCGACCGCACCCCGTCCTTTCCCGCGCTTCCCGGCCACAGGCCGGCGCTCTCTGGCTCGAGCCGATGGGTTGCTCTCTCGCTGGTCGTCACAAGTCGCTGTTCCTGCCTAGGGGATGTTGAGTCCCGCTAAGCCCCAACGCGGCGACCCTGCTCTTGCGCGGACGCGATCGCATCGCTGTGCACCTCACGTCGACTTCCCTAGCCTCCGCGACCGTCCGGGCCGCCTCACTAGCACGGCCCTCACCGAGCAGAGTCACACCGTACCCGTCATTCCTCACTCTTCCTACTGACTCCTCGCTGCATCCCTCGAAGACGCCCGCGCGCTCGCCCGGCCTCGGCGCACGTCGGCTGCCGCGCCTTCCTCCGGGGAGAGGCAGGCAGTGCACGCGTCCCAACGGCAGGCACGAGTGGCGCCTCGGGGAACGCTCTGCTGAGCGGAGATTTCAGTGAGGGGAAGGTCATAGCACAGGGCAACGGCGCACCTTCGAGTCGCTGCGCGGGCTAGAACCGGGCGTTCGCGCTCCTCTCCCACACGGCCTTGTCTAGCCCGTACCGCTGCGCCGTGCGATCGCTGATTCGAGCAAGAGGAGGGGCTTTGGCGAGCGATGCATCCTTAACCGGGTCGTACGGGAGCCAGGTCTTGTGGTGCGCGTCCCACTTCTGCTCCATGGCCTTGCCCTCCAACCATCCTCGCAAGACCCAGGGTGGTGGCTAAAGCGCGCTGTCAGCGCCTGTTCTGTGGCAGGTAAAAGAGGGAATGCGTGCACCATCTGGCTGACCTCCATCGACTTTGCGGACTGCGACTGAAGCCACTCATTCCACCAGAGCATGGCCCGGGCGAAGTGAATGCGGTGCCCTTGAGTCGCCGATTTCCACGTGAAGCTGAGTTCCTCGACGACGTCGTTCTTCCAGTCGGACAGCACGGAGTGGCCGCCGCGGAGGACGTACTGGTTGGTGACGCCATGCGATGTCTTGATGAGTTTGAGTACGCGCAACAGGCTGGCCTCCCGTTCGTTGATCAGCAGATTTGCAGGGAGGGTATAGTCGGCGACCGCCACCATGGCGCGGGGGGGAGACGGGAAGGTGAGGAAAGACAAGGAAAGGAGGGGAGCTTTGCTGGAGAGGCTCCTCGCCTGACCGACCCTCGAGGTGCGTCCGTCCGACAACGAGAGACGGCCGGAGCGTCGGCTGACGAGAACGTCCGCATCCAGCAGGCTGGACGGACAGGAGGCACGAACGGGGGAGACGGACGACCTCTATGATAGTGAGACGCCGCGGACTTGACGCAGGCCCTTTGGAGCGTTGATGCCGGGCGACAAGCTGCGGGTCGCGGGAACGGCTCGACCTTCTCAAGTCGCCCTCGTCTTCTGCCTCCGTTCCGAGGCGAAGGCGAGGGTGCTGAAGATCATGCTGCGAGAAGATCCAGGGCGACAGGAGGGGTGGTCAAAGAGAACAAGCTCCAGAGTGCGCACCTGGCCGGACAGGAGTCGACGCTCGAACCGCCGTCGCAAGCGGACCGGCGACCGGACAGGGTGTGTGCATTATGAGGCCAAGGGACCGAAGGCGTCTCCTATCGACGTCACGCGTCACAGCTCGAGCGGGGCGCTTCAGGGAGAAAGGGGCGGCGAGCAGACACATGGCGACGCAAGTGAAGCGGAGCGAGCGCGGCGGGAGCAGCGCGGCGAGAGCGAGATGGGCCGGTTTTTCGTGGGTCCTGTTCGACGCACATCGGGAAAAGCACAAAGTCAAGCTGCGGCGAGGATGCAGCGGTGTGAGACGGCTGGCCGCGCCGGACGCGAACGAGGGGGACGAAGGGCGAGGGGATGCTGAAGGGCGTGGTCGACCACAGCCGTCTGGGCGGATGACGCCGGGGCCTGCTTGCAAAGCAGATGCACCATTCAGCACCCGAGACGGAGCGAGGTGAGGCAAAAGAGGACCAGCTCACCCTGACCAACTCGATCCACTCGGCTTCGAGGACCGGCCCAGGCCAGATCCGGTTGAGGGAGCGGAATTGACTGTCGTCGAAGGAAGTGGCGGAGTGAGCGACGGCTGTGAGGGGGCGCTTGCGGTGGAGGCGAGGAGACGGCCGCTGTGAGACACCAGCGGCGGGCTTTGACCGGAGCCGCGGCTGTCGTCGAGACATAGGTACGCCCGGCACTGAGGGCTGGCGCAGTGTGAGACCGGTGCAGTACAAGGGCCTGCGGAAGTCGAGGGACGAGGTGCGGCAGAGATTGAGGCGGTGCGGACGCAGGAGCCGAGGCGCGAGTGACGAAGGCTGACGAGGCAGAACGCCGACGAGGTCAGGTCAGGGTCATCAATGAGAGGAACAAGAGAGCGCACCGTGTTTGTGACCAGAGGAAGGGTCTGTCCCGTCAAGAAGGCCCCCGAGCGCACCTCTTCGAGGCCGAGGTCGAGGTCGAGGATGCGCTCTGCGCAGCACGGCGTCGTGCGAAGCAAGAGGCCCTTGCCGTAAAGGACGTCGGGGATTGAGCCGAAGGAGGTCTGCGGCGTACCCTCCGTCGTGATTGCCGCCGAGAACGGACGCACTCGCACGTCCCGAGGAAGAAAGGGAGGTGCCCCTCGATGGCCTCGTCTGCGGTTTGCTTCTGGCTCCCGACGTCGACTATCGAGAAAGGGAGTCCGCTGCTTGAGAAGCTCTGGGCAAACGAGCGCAGGTCGACGCCCTCGAGGTGGTTTGAGAGGCCGGTCATGTGAGGAAGCTCTCGACGACAATGTGCACCTCCGGGGAGGCGAGCGACAGGGCCTGCGCCTTGGGCGGTAGCGCCTGTGCACCAGCGAGTTGACCTCGTGGCGCAGGTCGAGTGCCGCGGAACGCCCGCCGCGATGCCCCTCGAGGAGGTAGGCCGACGAACTAGAGGAGCGACTCGGGGCGAGGGCAGGGCACGAGGTCTGGCTCGAGCGTGACACGCCACGGACGCACAAAGTCCGCGTCAGCGTCTAGGACGACTGCGACCTTGATCCCAGGCGCAGGAAACTGGACCGTCGAAGGTCCCTCTGCGAGCAGTGCAGTGGGAGCGAGCGACGGCGACGAGGTGGCCCTGCACCGCGGGCTGAGGTGACGCCGTAGGACGGATCAGCGAGACGCCAGCATCGACGAGAGAGCTCAACCAGCTCATCCTGCGCAGTGCGAGCCCGAGACAAGGACAGACGAGTGAGGGCAACTTGGCTCCGATTCGGCTCGTCGCTTAGATCTCCAACCCTTCACCGTGTCTTGCTCAGAGCAGACAACGGCACGCTCGAGCGAGACACACACAGCTCTAGAGCATCCCATCAAACCAACAGCTGCACCAGCTGAGCGAGAGCCTCTCCACCGGCCCCCCTTCACCGCCTCTCCTCCTCGCAGTCGCGCCCTCGTCGCTTGGCCCCTCGCCCTCTGGGACAGTGCGCCCGCCTGCTGAATCACTTCCCCGCCTTCATCTAGCCCACTTGCGACGCCAGCCGCGCGTCTTTGCTCCGACTCCCTCCGCCGTTCTCACTCAACTTCGCCGCGTCATCAAGGCTTGAGGACCGGCCCCTTCGTGCACACTCTGCGTCTCCCTGCTATCGCCCGACCTGCTGTGCAGAGATGGCTCTCACTGACAGAGCCCCGAAGCAGGTGCGCTACTACGCGATGGACCGCCCTCCTTCCTGCCCTTGCGCTCCTGGTGCTGACGCGACTCGCCTTCTGCACCTCTCGCAGACGTCCTGCAGGGTCACTCAGCCCTCCAAGCTGCTCACGCTCCCCGTCGAGCTCGTCGAACTCATCTTTGAGGACGTCTACTCAAGCGCGCGTCCGCCCTCGAGACCCCTCTGCCGCGCTCTCCTCCGCTTCCACGACGAGCGACACCGTCGCTCTCGGTACCGCCGGGTCCACCTCGTCGGCTCGAGCATGCTGTCGGGCTATACCCGCAGTCTCCAGATCCGCTCGAGCATCGGCGCCGCGTGCCAATCGTTCAGGGTCGTCGGCGGCTTCCGCAAGCGCGTCGTCGACATCGCCCCCGGCCTCGTGGACCTCGTCTTCTCCTCGCTCCCGAATGTGCGCAACCTGGAGCTCGAAGGCGATCAGCTGGTCCGCACGTTCCTGCAGCGGGCGGATGCTCAAGTGCCGCCCTTCATGTCTCGCCTCGCACAGCTGAGCCTCGAGGCAAGGCTGGCCGACCGCGCGGACCCCTACCACCCCTCCTTCTTGCGCGGCCTGAGCAGAATTCGACGTCTCACTTCTCTCTCGCTCTCTCTCACTGGCGGGACCGGCGCGGCGGCGCCAATCGAGCCTGGCGTCGACTTTTCGCTCGGAAAGCTCGAGGACCTGTCGCTCACCAATGCGAGGTCGAGCACAGGCGCCGTCGACCTCGTCGCGCGCTGCTCGTCCCTGTCTCAGCTCGAGATCAGCGATGACGCCGAGTATCTCGGGGATCCGCGTCTGCTCCAGGCCGCCGCCGCTCACGGCACCCTCGAGACTCTGTCGCTCGAGGGCAAGGATGGCGGCGACGAGTGGGAGCTGCCCGACGTGGTCAAGGCCATGCCGACCTTGACGGAACTTCGCCTCGGTCGCGGCTGTAACTGCGTCGACAAGGCGTCGTTCGAGATCCTCGCCCACTTGCCCGCGCTCGAGACCCTCGCGTTCGGCCCCGGCTCCGACGTCTCGACGGCGCGCCTCCTCAAGCTCATCGAGGGCAAGAGCAAGAAGCACCCGGCGCTCAAAAACATCACACTCGACTGCGTCTACGCGTCTTACAAGGAGCTTCCCGACGAGCCGTGGTCAAAGGAAGAAGGCCACGCCGACGCCGTCAAGGACTGGCTGGACGCCCTTGTCCTCCCGGAGTGGACCGACGCGCTCCAGCCCAGAGGGCTCTCACCGCTTTACCTTCCGGCCTACGATGCAGGCGTCGACGTCTCCGGGACTGCGATTGATGCCCACGACTGCGAGGACTTGGGGGAGGAGCGCAACAGGGCAGTGCTGTTCCTCGAGAACCCGGACGAGTACGAATTCTACAACAGCTGGAGGTAATGCATTCGTTGCCCTCGTGCGAGCGGCGCCGCGCTTCCCTTGCTCGCAACGGCAAGGAAGAGAGAGGGAATCGGTGAAGGATGCGCGGGGAAGCGGCTGCGGACGCGCTCTCGTCGTCTAAAGCCGTCGAGCGAGCACGTCAGGAATCAGCGGTCTCGGCCTGCTGTGTTCGTGGCCATAAGCCTCGAGCCCCGGAGCTCGCCAGGAGGCCGGTCCTTTGTCGACGGCTGTCGGCTGTCGCACGAGAGAGGTGCAGAAGCGAGCGGATGTGCCTCGGTGGGCGACGAACCGCACGCCAACATACTGGCGGTGAGAAGGTCTGCCCGTCGAGGCCTGACACTCCAGCTCCTTGGCGACAAGGCGTCGCTTCCCCCGGCTGTCGACCTTCTCAAATCGTTCTCAAGTCGCACCCAATGCCGACCTTCGGTCGCAGCTACGGCAAAGGCACAGTCACCAGCCGAGTACGAAGCCTTAAAGACCCAGCGGCGGAAGCGAGCGTCAGGCGAGGCGGCTCGACGGGCAAGCAGGCGAGCGACACACCTGGTCCCCTGACGAGCACTAGTACCCCACCCTCGCGTACATGTCCTCCCACTCTCCCTTGGTCGTGCCATGCAGCAGCGCCGAACGGTGTGTGATCTGTGCGGGCCGAGCTTTGGCGAGCGAACGCTGGGACGACTGCGGGCGAGGAGAGTCGTCGCGATGGCGCAGCGTCGGCGAGCGCCGTGGCCGCCTTTGCGCAACGCTAGGGAAGCGGACGTACGTTGCTGTTCCGCTGTGTGTGCGGGTCTGCGGTACGGGGCTCGAGCGGCTGTGGGCGGCCGTTGGCCTGCGACGCCAACCGAAGTGTATACGTCCGTCAGCCTGGTGCTGCCCAGAGCTCGGTACAAGGGAACAGACGCTAGCGCACCGGCTGCAGCTCGAGGTTTAACAGAGCCTGGGCGGACCGTGGAACCCGTCAGTACTGGGGCGAGAAACGGCAGCCGCGCGAGGAACGCACCGCGTTGGGCCCTCCCCACTGCGCCGACGTCGCCTTCTCCGTCAGCGACAGCCACTTCTGCATCTGGTATTTACTCGGCTGCATGCGCGAGAAAACGAAAACATGTCGTCAGCGCCGCACAGGATGGAGGGCTGCGCTCGAAGGCCGACGCACGAGTGCGGCAGGTCCCTGCGCGTTGACGAGCGCCGCCGCGTCGTGCATCGCGATCCAGAGGTTCAGCCTCCCCGCCGCTGGAGCGCGCGCCCACTGGCCGTAGAGCGAGACGGCCATGCCGTCCCGCCAGGGGAGCCAGTGCCGCTCGAGGTCCGCGCGGGAGGTGCCGTGCTTGATGAGGTTGAGGGTCGAGACGAGGGCGCTTTGGGTCGGGGAGGGGATGGAGGACATGGTTGGGGTGTGAGATGGAGAGGGGCGGAGAGGGGAGGAAGGCAGGAAAGAGACGGAAAAAGGAGCCGGCAACAGAAGGTTGGAGAGGAGGCGCGAGAGAGACCGGCAACAGGGCGTTGTCGACTCGATCAACGGACGCGAGCGGACCGCACCTGCCACCTCTCTTCCGCCGCTCTTGCCGCACGTGCTGTCGTAACGCAAGCGAAAGACAGGAGGCACAGGACGTTCGGCAGCCTGCGCGCCGAGATCGAGCGGAAACTGAGTCGAAGAGAGAGGCGCGAGCGGCGTACAACCGCAGAGCTTGGCTTCGAGTTCCTGCAAGACGTGCCCGTGGAAGGCCGCAAGACGTGCGGGACGGCGAGCAGGATGGGCGAGAAGCGGGGACCACTCAAGCTTGAGTGATCCTCGAGGGCAGACCACGAGACGACGAGCGAAAGGGTTGCTACACGCACAGCTTGGTCACAGAAATACGGTACTTCACACCACACGCGCACTCGCGTCACGCGCTCCCCTCCGTACTGACGACCCTCCCCAGTCCCTGCCCCACCCCGCCGGCCTTCCCCTCCCCCTCGCCCTCGCCCTCCCCATGCCCCACGCGCATCTCGCCAACCCGCTCCTTGACGTCCTCCCCCTCGGTCGCCTTCTCGCCCGGGTCCTCGACCGCCTGCGCGTGCGACTCCTTGTCGATCGTCGCGTCGGCGAGGGACGTGCGCGCCGTGCGGTCGAGCGAGGCGAGCTTGCGGTGGACCGTGCGCGAGACGCGGAGCGGACGGCGCGTGACCTGTTTTTTTTTTTTTTTTTTT
>SOZI01000086.1:0-57283 GCA_006352295.1 Rhodotorula diobovata | reverse complement strand
GGGGGGGGGGGGGGGGGGGGGGGGGGGGGGGGGGGGGGGGGGGGGGGGGGGGGGGGGGGACGCGCTGCGCGAGGGCGCCGGCGCGGAAGGTGGCCGACATGGGGTCGGTCGGGGGGAGGAGGTTGGGACCCTCGCCCGGGTAGACCATGGTGGTGCCCTCGCGGGTGAGGAAGTCGAACGGCGTGTCGGCCGAGGCGTTGGCCTGTGAGGGGAGCAGAGCACACGTCAGTCACAGGGTGGCACATTCACCGAGGTCAGGCGAGGCTACCCCCCGAGGGAGCCAGCCAGCCAGGTTGCGACGCCGCACCTCGGTGTTCTTCTCGACCTCTTCGTCAAAGAAGTCGCCGTTGGCGTCAAAGAGTTCGTCGTCGTCGTCGGTAAAGTCGTCCCTGCTGCCTGCGGTGCCGACGCTCGCGGCGTCGCTGTCGTCGTCCGAGTCGTCCTCGAAGGCGTTGGCGACCTGGACGAGGGGCATGGGGCGGGCGTTCTCGCCCTCGCTCTCGCCCTCGGTGTCGTCGCCGCGGACGCCCTCTGCCGAGGGGTCGCGGCTGCGGGGCTGCTGCTGGATGGTGGTGGAGCGGTTGCGGGAGCGCGATTTGGACGAGCGGCGCCAGGGCGAGAGGGAGCGGCCCCTCGACTGTGACCTGCCAACGCGCTCGTCGTCCTGGGTGGGGGGTTGGTGCTTCTTGCTCTTGTCTGAGCGGCGTAGGCCGAACAAGCTCATGACTGTGCTGGGGTGTGTAGGAGGACGAGGGGTGTGGGAAGTGGGGGGAGGAGGAGGGCTTGGCTCGAGGTGGCTACTGTAGCTGGGGCAGAGGTGGAAAGCGGGGGCGGGCTGGTAGAGTGGGGCCGAGTGAGTGTGTGCAGTAGGGTCTGGGCTGAATAGACTCGGCCAAGAAGGAGGCGAGAGTGAGAGGGTCAGGGTCAGGGAGGAGGCAGCTGTCGGCGGTCATCTGCATCTGCATCCAACGCTTGCCCCTCTCGCTTGTGCTTCCTCCTACTCAAGGTCAGGTTGCTGTACCCGGGTCAGGTCCCTCGAGCAGCCCTGCCCGCCGCTGTTGTCCCCCTCTCTCATTCCCCCCTCTCGACTCGCGCTCCCCCCCGTCGTTCCCGCCTAACTCGGCCTCGACACAGCCGTGCGCAGCAACCTCTCCGCCCCGCCATGGACTTTAGCGACATCGTGCACAAGGCACTCGCTCAGAGGCACGGCCCTCAGGGGGACTCGCCCTCCCAGGTCAACAACGACCCCGCCCGCACCGCCTCGTCGACCCAAACCTCCGCCAACCTCGACAACGACAAGGACAAGCCCCGCCCACGAGCCCTCGACCTCGTCGCTGCCAACACCGTGTCGACCACCCCGACCTCGGGCGGCGCCTCCCCCGCCGCCCGCGAGCGAGACTCGTCGTCCAACCCCTCGGCCCCGGCCCCGCGCACCGACACCCGGGCCAAGCATCAACACCAACAGCAACAGCGAGCAGGAGCAGGAGCAGGCCACCCCGCGCCCAACAACCCGTCCCTCAACCTCCTCAAGGGATTCCCCAACGGCACCCGCAAGCCTGACCCTTCGGAACCGACGACCCGCTCCTCGTCCGCCGCGTCGCGCTCCCCCTCCCGCCGCACCACCTCGTCCACCACCCCCGACGAGTACCTCCTCCCGCCGATCCCCTCCTTCTCCGCTGGCGGCCCCTCGTCCCCGCCCTCGTCCCCTCCGCAGGGCGGGCCCTCGTCCCCCCTCGGCCTCGACCTCCCGAGGCCCAAGCACCGCTCCCAGGCGAGCTTCAACTGGTTCGGCGACGCCGTCGCCGCCGCCGCCGCACCTCCTCCGGTGCTCGGCGCGCCGCAGCTCGCCCACCCGCGCGAGGACGGCCAGGGAGGGTTCTTCACCCCGCTCGTGCCGCCCGCTGCGTCGACCTCGACCTCGTCCAGCCCCGGGCCGGGCCACCAGCGCACCGAGAGCCCCGCGCGCATGGACCTCAGCCGCTCGTCGTCTGTCTCGACCAACGGGGGGAACGCCGCGGCGAACTCGAGCGCCAACGCCAACGCCAACGCCCACGGCGCGACCAGCCCCGGCGGCGCGGGCGCAGGGCTCCGCTCCCCGCTCCGCCTCGCGACGACCACCACCTCTCCCAGCCCGGGCCCACCGAGCGGGCGCCGCGGTTCCGACGCCGCCAAGCCGCCGCCGCCGCAGCGGCGGCGGCAGTCGCGCGCGCCGGACCTCACGAGCGGGAGCGCCGGCCCCGCGGAGGACGGGGCGGCGGGCGGCAACGCGAGCGACTGGAGCGACGTCGAGGGCCCGAGGTCGCCCCGCGGCGGGAGCGGGGCGGCGCCGGGGGGGCGGCGCGGCGAGGGCCACCAGCAGCGCCAGGGGAGCGGCGAGTCGTCGGCTGGGTCGGGGACCGGCGCAGGCGCAGGCGCAGGCGCGGGGGTCGCGTCGAACCACCTCCGCGGGGCGTTCACCGCCGCGGACCTCGAGCGCGGCGCGCGCATCCTCCGCGGGGAGGAGGACGACGACCCCACGACGACCGCCGCGGGGGCGGGCAAGTCGGACGCGGCGGCGGGGGGGACGACGCGGTCGCGGGCGCAGAGCGCGCGGCACGCCGCCGCGGCGCTCCGGCGCAAGACGGCCGAGGCGGTTGGCGCGGGGGGAGGGGCGATCGTGGGTGCGGGGGGGAGGAGCAGGCAGGGGAGCAAGCACCGCCTGGGCCGGACGAGGAGCGCAGAAGGCGCTGCGACGCCCACTGGGAGTGGGGCGACGACGCCCGCGCGCCCGCGGAGCATGCACGCTGCGGACGGGAACGCCGCCGCCGCCGACGGCGCCGCCGCCGACGCCGAGTGGGAGGACGAGACGCGCGACCAGTTCGACACGGACGCGACGTCGCCGCCGGGAGGCGCCGGGCGGCCACCGGGCGCGGCCCCGTCGCGCAAGGGGAGCCTGTGGGGCGCGGGCGCAGGCGCGCTCGCACACCCGCACCTGCCTGGGTTTGCGCACCGGGGGGACGGCGCCGGGTCGGGCACGAGCACGCCGCGCGAGGGGACGAGCGACGACGAGGGCGCGGGGTCGTCCTCTGCGGGTGGGGGCGTGGGCGCGGGCGTCGGGGCCAAGCGGCCGGCGGGGGGGGCAAGGCGCGGCAGCGCGTGGAACGTCGTGAGGAATCGGTTGGGACAGGGGCAGCAGAAGAAGAAGAAGGAGAAGCAGGGGGCGTCGCTCACGGGGCATGAGCTCGTCGCTGTGCGTCTCGACTCGATTCCTCACTCTTCGCAGGCTCGACGGGCGAACTGACTGACGCCTTGTCGCTCACAGGAACTCGCGACGGGGGCGCTCCCGCTCGTGCTCGTCAAGATGGCGACCATGGACCGCGACGACAAGGGCGACAAGCGCATCCCGATCCTCATGAACTACCTCAGTGCGTCCCGCCCGGCCCTCGTGCTCTTCTTGCCCGCGCAACCGCACTGACTTGTCCCGCTCGTCCCGCGCGCCAGAGCTGCGCATCACCGACTCGGTGTACCCGTTCCACGACAAGCACGCCATCTTCCGCATCGAGCTCGAGTACGGCGACAGCGCCGTCAAGTGGGTCATCTACCGCGAGCTCAAGGACTTTGTCAACCTCCACGCGCACTACCGCGTCGCCAACCTGCGCCAGGGCATCGACAAGTTCCCCGCGTTCCCCAAGACGAGCCTGCCGTACCTCAACTGGCTCAAGAGCGAGGGCAGGGGCAACGTCGGCAAGGCCGACTTTGCGAGGATGCAGCGCGAGGCCCTCGAGAACTACCTCCTCAAACTCATCCGCGCGACCGTGCGTCCCCTCCTTTCTCGCCTCGCCGCCAGCGCAGCTCGCGCACTGACGGCCTCGAGCTCGCGCAGATGTTCGGCGCTGGCGCCAACCGGCTGTGCAAGTTCCTCGAGATCTCGGCCATGTCGATCCAGCTCGCGACGCGCGGAGGAGAGCAGGGCAAGCAGGGCTACCTCGTGCGTCGCTTCCGCTCTCCTGACGCTCTCGCTCAAACCTGATGCTGACCCCGGGCGTTGTCACCTGCAGCGCGTCACGTCGTCGAGCGGTGGGAGGCGCAAGCAGCCGGGCTTCCACCCGATCAGCTGGAAGAAGCGGCACGAGCCAAAGTGGTTCATCGTGCGCGACAGCTACATCGTTGCCGTCGAGAGCCCCGCATCGGTGCGCTCTCCCTCTTTTCTGCGGGTCATTAACGCCTCGCTCGCCTGCTTACCTTGCCTCCCTCTGCCCAGACCGAGGTCTTCGACGTGATCATGGTCGACTCGACGTTCGAGATTGAGCGCCCGACGCGCGTCTACCGCAAGGGGCTCAATCTCCTCCACCACGACGGGTCGCGCGAGTCGCTCGGCGACAACGACGAGCTCCGGGCCGGCAACGTCGACCTCCTCGCCAACGAGCCCAAGCCTCCCGCGGGCCACCAGGGCGTCGCCGACCCGCGCGACCCCTCGACGACGCACCCCAACGCGCAGGAGGACGACCTCAAGGACTCGTCGACGCACACGTTCTACCTCCGCTCGAGCGAGCGCAAGATGCGCCTCGTGGCCAAGACGGAACGCCAGCAGGACCAGTTCATCGCCAGCATCGAGAAGATGCTCGCCAAGACGATCTGGGCCGGCCGGAACCGCTTTGACAGCTTTTCGCCGATCCGGCTCAACGTTGCCGCGCAGTGGCTCATCGACGGGGTGCGTCGACCACCCTGCTCCTTCTTTTTCCCGCTCGCTGGTGCTGACGATGCCATCGCCAGCGCGACTATTTCTGGAGCCTCTCGCGCGCGATCGCCCTCGCCAAGCACAAGATCTAGTGCGTGGTCGCCGCCCCCCTCGTCCCCTCTGGCGGCTCGTACTCACCCTCCTCCTCCGTCCCCGCAGCATCCACGACTGGTGGCTCTCGCCCGAGTTGTACCTCCGCCGCCCCGCCATCAAGAACGGTGCGTCCTCGCCCGTCTCTGCTGCGTCGTCGTCGCCGTCGCGGTGGGGTCGAGCTGACCTTCCCAATTCCCTCCCCCCTCGCAGAGAAGTGGCGCCTCGACCGCCTCCTGCAGCGCAAGGCGCGCGAGGGCGTCCAGGTCTTTGTCATCGTCTACAAGGAGGTGTCGAACGACTTTACGCCCGTCGACTCGAACTACACCAAGACGCGGCTGCGCGGACTCCACCCCAACATTCACGTGCAGCGCTCACCTTCGCACACGTCGACTGGGACGCTCCTGTGGTCCCACGTGTGTCTTTCCTTCCCTCCCTCGAGCGGTGCGAGGACCGCGCACCTCAAGGTGCTGACCTGCTCGGTCGCCCTTCTCTTGACGCAGCACGAGAAGATGTGCGTCATCGACGAGACGATCGGCTTCATGGGCGGCCTCGACCTGTGCTTCGGCCGGTGGGACACGCCAGGCCACGTCCTGACCGACGACGGGCCCAACCCGCTCAAGGACGGCGTCGACGGCAAGAACGTGAGCGACGAGGAGGCGGCAAAGAGCCAGATCTGGCCGGGCAAGGACTACTCGAACCAGCGCGTGCTCGACTTCCACACGCTCAACAAGCCCGAGGAGGACATGTACGACCGCGAGAAGGTGCCGAGGCAGCCTTGGTGCGTTCCCGCCTCTCTCGGCCTCGTTCCTCATCACGCGAGCTCACCGTTTCCTCCTCCCCTGCAGGCACGACATCGGCCTCCAGATCATCGGCCAGCCCGCGCGCGACCTGTGTCGCCACTTCATGCAGCGGTGGAACTTCCTCCTGCGCACCAAGAACCACACGGTCAAGATGCCGTTCCTCATCCCGGCGCCCGACTTCACGCCCGAGCAGCTCGAGAGCCAGCGCATCACGGGCACGTGCGAGGTGCAGATCTGCCGCTCGGTCGGGCCGTGGTCGATGGGCATCTCGCACGTCGAGCACTCGATCCAGAACGCCTACATCAAGTCGATCCAGCTCTCGGACCACTTTGTCTACATCGAGGTGCGCTTCATCTCTCTTTCTCTTCTCGATTGTCAGCGAGCTTGGACCCTCGTCGCGTGACTTGACGCTTACCCGCTCCTCGCTTTGTCCTTCCGCACCCGCAGAACCAGTTCTTCATCAGCTCGAGCGAGTGCGAGGGCACCATCATCGAGAACAAGATCGGCGACGCCCTCGTGTCGCGCATCATCCGCGCTCACACCGAGGGCACGCCGTGGCGCGCCATGATCGTCGTCCCGCTCATCCCCGGCTGTGCGTCTCTCTCTCTCTCTCTCTCTCTCTCTCTCTCTCGCTCCTCTGCTCCCTCTGTTCTCTCTGCAGCGACTGACCTCTTTCTCTCCCGGCCTCGCGCAGACCCGTACCCGCTCGACCACTCCGAGGCGTCGTCGGTCCGGCTCATCATGGAGTGCCAGTTCCGCACCATCTGCCGCGGCGAGTACTCGATCTTTGCGCGCCTGCGTCGTGAGGGCATCGACCCCGACGAGTACATCACATTCTTTGGCCTTCGCGCGTGGGGCAAGCTCAGCAGCGGCGCTCTCACCACCGAGTCGGTGCGTCCCCCGTCTCGTCATGTTCAGAGTCTCGTCGAGTTCGCGCTGACTGCTTCCCGCCTCGCCTTGCCTCGCCTCAGACGTACATCCACGCCAAGGGCATGATCGTCGACGACCGCATCGCCATCATCGGCTCGGCCAACATCAACGAGCGCTCGCAGCGCGGCGACCGCGACTCGGAACTGGCTTGCATCATCCGCGACACGGACATGATCGACTCGACTATGGCCGGCAAGCCGTACCAGGTTGGCCGCTTCGCCCACACGATGCGCGTGCGCCTCATGCGCGAGCACCTCGGCATCGACGTCGACGAGATCGAGTCGGCCGAGGGCCGCGAGGAGCTCGAGGCGCGCGAGGCCGACCACATGCAGAACAGCGACGAGGAGTGGGACCCGGACCGCGAGCAGCGGCACGGGACCGACCGTGGTGCGCAGGCGCCGACGGCGAGCCTCGCGCGCCGCGCCGTCAACGCCGGCGCCAAGTACACGGGTGCCGTCGCGAGCGGGACGGCCGAGGCTGCGGGGCTTGGTCTCGAAAAGACGGCGGGCCGTCTTCAGGCCAATCTCAAGATCGGCATCGACGAGCGCGAGGACAAGCCGCCGTCAGCCATCGCCGAAGACGAGGAGACCAACGCCGACCGCATCGTGCAGGGTCAGGCCGGCACCGGCGGGTTCGCGTCGAGTGTCGTCCCGACCATCGAGGAGAAGATCATGACCGAGGGCCGCCCGCGCCCCGAGATGCGCGACGATGGCAACGTCCGCGACCGCGACCAGCCCGCGCAGCGCGAGCGCGAGGAGGGCCCGACGACGCACTCGGCTGCCCAGCGGCGCGAGGAGCGCGAGGAGGAGCACGGCGATCACGGCACGCAGGCGCCGCAGCTGAACGGCGGCAAGGGCCTCCCGAGCAAGAAGCACCCGCAGCGGAGACAGGAGGGCGCCAAGTTCACTCAGAACGAGTCCGAGGTCGACGACACGCGCAAGTTGCCCATGTCGGACCCGACCGAGGAGGCTGCGGCGCCGCTGTCGTCGATCGACGAAGACGGGCCCGACGCGCAACACGGCAAGGCCGACAAGGCCGTCAAGGTCGACCCGAACCCGGCCGACCCGGCGCACGACCCGCCGGACCTCGACCCGGCGCACGACGCGCGCGCCAACGGCGACAAGGACAGCAAGCGCCGCCCGTCGCAGAAGGACCGCACGCCGAGCCAGATGCAGGGCAACGAGCAGGCCGTCAACCGCAACGCCGTGACGACGGCGCTGCGCAAGAACCTGCGCGAGCGCGGGGCCTACACGATCCCAACGCAGCCGCCCAAGGTCGACCCGTATGGGTTCGCCGACCCGCTCGTCGACAGCTTCTACAAGGACGTGTGGCTCGCCGCCGCGGTACGCAACACGCAGATCTTCCGCAAGGTGTTCCGCTGCATGCCCGACGACCTCGTCCAGACGTGGAAGCAGTACCGCGAGTTCCAGGTGCGTGCCCCCCTCACCTGTCGTCGTCGCTCCTGCGGGGCCCACTGACCTCGCCTCGCCTCGCCGTGCCCGTCCCTCGCAGAACTGGGCCGAGCGCCACAACAAGGTGCGTCCTCCAGGAGTTTTTCGCCGTCTCTCTAGTGCGCTCAAACCTGACTTTGTCACCCCTGTGAGCCTGCAGGCTCCCAAGAACGTCGTTCCGTCGGGCGACGAGCCGCCGCACTCGAACCCGGCCGGCCACTCGGGCCAGCACGGCGCGGGCGGAGGAGGCTCGGGTGGCGGTGCCATGGGCCAGGGCAACAACGAGGAGGGCAAGACGATCGAAAAGGAGAACAACACGCGCAACCCGCTCGACCAGGGCGTCCACGTCGCGGCCGGCAAGGTCGACGAGCACACGGGCGTGCCCGGCTTTGGCCTGTGGACCCGCGGCGGCGACAAGACGGACAAGGAGGTCCTCCTCAAGAAGGGTCTCGGCGCGTACGACTCGGCGCGCGGTGCGAACGGCTCGACCGCGGGCGAGGGCGACAGCAACAAGCTCGACGTGCCGCACTCGCAGGGCGAGGGCATCGAGCGCTCGCGCCAGCGTGGGTCAACCATCTCGCGCCGGGCGCGCTCGACGACCATGGTCGGGAGCGACGACGCGAGCTCGGAGGCTGCGAGCGCTGCGGGCGAGAAGAAGGGGCGCGGGAGGAGCTCGACGCTCGCTGGGGGTAAGGACGAGGGCAAGGGCGGCAAGGAGGACAAGGGTGCCGCAGAGGGGCACGACCACGACGAGGCGTTCCCGGAGGACGAGCGCAAGCAGATGGAGGCGCTCCTGGAGGAGGTGACTGGCCAGCTCGGTGCGCCGCTCTTTTGCCTCTCTCCATCGACTCTGTCAAAATACTGACGGTCTCGCAATTCGACTCCGTTCTTCTAGTTGTTTTCCCGACCAGGTTCGTGCTCGGTCTACAGGTCCCCGTTGGGTCAACCACCGCATCGCTGACCCTGCCCGCCCGCTCCGCAGGTTCCTCGAGGCCGAGTCGGCCGGCGGCAACTTCCTCTTCTCCAAGGACCGCATTCCGTGCGTTCTCTCGACTCGTAGCCATTGCTTCTTTGTGCTGACGTGCTTGTTCTCCTCGTCGGTCGTAGCCCCATGGCTGTACGTTTGTCCTCGCGCGCCCCGTCTCGACTGGTCAATCCCGAAGCTGACGCCTTGCCTGGCTCCTCGACGCAGATCTACGATTGATTCCCGCACAGACTCTTCGCGCACTACTCCCCTTTGTTGCATACCCCCTCTCGCACTCGTCTTTTCCCGTTCTCTTGCATCCTCGGCTCGATTTTGTCAATCCGGATCCTCAAACGAGAGTTCGGCTTGCCTTGCGCTTGTTTTGGTCGCAGGCACACTTCTAGGTCGGGTCTGCTCGCAAGCGCTGCAGGACGGCAAGCGAGTGGGAGAGCGAGGAGCAGGGGGAAAAGTCGCCGCACGCGCGGAGGGCCCGGGAGGAGAGGGGCCGGTGCGCACGGCATCGGGCCACGGACCATGGACCGGGCTGAACAGGAGGCGGCGAGTTGTGTGCGTGTTGCAGCTGGTTGATCGGGAGGCCTGGGATTCAGTCGCCGTGAGTCAAAAAGCGCGAGGGGATCCATTGTGCGCGGGGAAGGGGGGGGGGGGGGCGGGACGTCAAAGTGACCGGGGCGGACGATGCGGTCGGTCGCGACCCCGTGAAACTCGCCAAGCGCTCCCTCCGGCTTCCTCCTCCTTTCCTCTCCTCTCCGCTCCGCTCTATCTCCTCTTCCGCAACACACACACCCTCTCGCACACTCTAACCGCACCCATGGTCAACTCGTTCGAAGCCCGCGAAGACGAGGTCTTCGCTCAGGAGGTCGCCGCCGTCAAGGACTGGTGGCAGGTGCGTCCGGCCTCCATCCGTCATCCGCGGCCTTTCCACTCAGCAACAGGCCTCACGCTGACTCGTGTTGCCTGTGCCCTCCCGGCCTCCAGTCCCCCCGCTTCAAGGGCCTGATCCGCACTTGGACTCCGGAGGATGTCGTCTCGAAGCGCGGCACTCTCCAGCCCTCGTACCCGTCGGCCGTCCAGGGCAAGAAGCTCTACAAGCTCCTCGAGGACCGTGCCAGCCGCGGCGAGCCCTCGCACACCTACGGCGCGTGCGTCTCTCTCTCTCTCTTCGCGCCTGTGGTTGCCGGAAGTGCGGAGGCGGCTGTGTCCGACGTCGGGGCAGCGCGGGGAAGTCTGGGGCCAGCATTTCGTCTCGCTCCGGCCTTGCACGCGCGACCCGTGCGTGCACTGCACAGTGCTGGCCGTGACCACCACGCACGATGTCGTCGAGCGAGCAACTGTCCGACCCCTTGGCAGCAACACGAGTGCTGACGTCTTCGTCGGCCCCACCCACTCGTTCGCGGTTTCTCCCGTCGCCAGTCTCGACCCGGTCCAGGTGACGCAGATGGCAAAGTACCTCGACACGGTCTACGTCTCGGGCTGGCAGTCGTCGTCGACGGCGTCGTCGTCCAACGAGCCCGGTCCCGACCTGGCCGACTACCCGTCCAACACGGTGCCCAACAAGGTCGAGCACCTGTTCATGGCCCAGCTCTTCCACGACCGCAAGCAGCGCGAGGCTCGCTCGCGCATGTCGCCCGAGGAGCGCAAGAACACGCCTTACGTCGACTACCTGCGCCCGATCGTTGCCGACGCCGACACGGGTCACGGCGGCCTGACCGCCGTCATGAAGCTCACCAAGATGTTTGTCGAGAAGGGCGCTGCGGGTATCCACGTCGAGGACCAGATGCCCGGCACCAAGAAGTGCGGCCACGTACGTCGGCCCCCTTCCTCCTTGTCAGCCGCATTGCCACCTCTGGAGCTCACACGTGCTCCCCTGCCCACAGATGGCCGGCAAGGTGCTCGTCCCCATCTCGGAGCACATCAACCGCCTCCTCGCCATCCGCCTCCAGTACGACATCATGGGGGTCGAGAACCTCGCCGTCGCGCGCACCGACGCCGAGGCGGCGACGCTCCTCTCGTCCAACGTCGACGAGCGCGACCACCCCTTCATCCTCGGCTCGACCAACGCGGACCTCGACGACCTCGTCACCGTCATGACCCAGGCGGAGCGCAACAACGTCATCGGCGAGGCGCTCCAGAAGGTCGAGGACAACTGGACCAAGGACGCCAACCTCATGCTCTACTCGGACTGCGTCGCGGCGGCGGCCAAAAAGAAGGGTGTCTCGCAGTCCAAGGTGCGTCTTTCTGGACGCGCGCCTCGTCGTCCCTGCGCACGACCACTGACGCCTCACGAACGCCTTACCGCAATCCAGATCGACGACTTTGTCAAGCAGTCGGCGCACGTCTCGCACGGCAAGGCGCAGAAGCTCGCGCAGCAGCTCCTCGGCGTCGCGCCCTACTGGAACTGGGACACGCCCCGCACGCGCGAGGGCTTCTACCGCTACCAGGGCGGCACCCAGTGCGCCATCAACCGCGCCGTCGCGTTCGCGCCCTACTGCGACCTGCTGTGGATGGAGACCAAGAAGCCCATCTACGACCAGGCCAAGGAGTTTGCCGACGGCGTCCACGCCGTCCACCCGGGCAAGTGGCTCGCGTACAACCTCTCGCCGTCGTTCAACTGGAGCGCGGCCGGCCTCGACGAGAACCAGATGAAGAGCTACGTGTGGGACCTTGGCAAGCTCGGCTTCGTCTGGCAGTTCATCACGGTGCGTCGCCCTTCGTTCTCCCTCGTTCGTGACTCGCCACTGACCTCGTCGCTTCCCGCCGTGCAGCTCGCGGGTCTCCACTCGAACGCCTACATCTCGGACCTGTTTGCCAAGGGCTTCGCAAAGGTGCGTCGTTTTCTCTCCTGCGTAACCCTTGCGGACAGCGCGTTGACCCCTCGTCCCTGTTCCCGTCTCGCCCACAGGACGGCATGAAGGCCTACGTCCAGATCGTCCAGGAGCGCGAGCGCGAGATTGGCTGCGACGTCCTCACTCACCAGAAGGTGCGCCTCTCGCGCTTTGCCCTCTTGCCTTCGGCGAGGGCCTTGCAGCTGACTCAGTCTTCCCTGCCCCTCGCCCGCAGTGGTCTGGCGCCGACTACGCCGACAACCTGCTCAAGACGGTCACGGGCGGCATCTCGTCGACGGCGGCGATGGGCGCCGGTGTCACCGAGTCCCAGTTCAAGCACTGAGCCGTCCCCTTCGGGACCCTCCTCTCCGTCTCCCTCTTGCATGTCACCCTGCTGTGCCATGGCGAGACGACTCTCCGCCAGTCCATCGCCTTGTAGTCTAGCTGTCTCGAATCAAGTGCTGTGCTTTGCCGAAGCGTGGGCTGGTGAGAGGGTGGCTTGAGGTGCAGGAGGACTCAGTGAGTGAGCTGGCGGTGGACCGGCCTCGGGCGTCGCCGCTTCTCCGACCGACCTGCATCTGCGACAGCTTCCAGAGCGCGTGAGCTTGATTCGCCTAGGCGCGTGGCTCATTGTGCGATGCATGTGTCCAGCGAAACCCTTCCAGAAGCGGACTGCGCCGCTTTGACCTTCCCAAACGAGCCGGGGCGACCCTCCCTCCCCCTGGCGCTCGCTTTCCCGCTCGTCTCGCCTCATCTCCCTCGTCTGTGCTTCGTGTCGCTCGTGCTGAGCCCCGGAGCCGCCTCAACAGCCCAGCTCTCCCTCCCCACACTCGTTTGAACCTGCCCCGCCCCGCGCTCCGCCGCCAGCCTCGCCAGCCCCCTTGCCGTCGTTCCCACCCCTGGCGTCTCTCATCAGCGACCTCTTTCGACCCTCTTGACCCGTCCAGCGAGCCACATCTTCAGCACGATGCTCGGTCGCACCGCACTGGCGGTCTTGGCGTTGCTCGCCAGCGTCGCTGAGGCGCTGGTGGTCACGCTGCCGACGGCCGTGAGCATCTGGACGTGCGTCGCCGTCCTCTTCCCCTCTCGCTTTCAAAGGCTGATGACCGGACACTTCAACGACGAACGCAGCGAGGGCGCTGCGAGAATCGAGTGGTCCCTGCTGCCAGAGACGTTCCCTCCGCCCGCGACCCCCGTGCGCACGATCCTGCCCCTTCTTGTGGTTTTCGATGTCGCTGACCCCGTCGAACCGACCCAGTTCTTTGACGTCTACATCCGCAACGGTGTCGGGGCGATGTACACGCCGTCGCTGAACGTGCGCAGACTCCCCTCCGTTCCCAGGGTCTTCCGCTGACTCTCGCTCGTCGTGCAGTTGCTCCTCGCGACCCGGGTCGACTCCACTGCGTCGACCTACTTGGACGTCGCCCAGATTGACAAGTTCAGGCGGGGCCCAGGCTGTACGTCTGTCGCTTCTCAAGCGCGAGGGGGACTCAAGCCTGACCAGAGCCGCTCCCTTCGCCACGCAGATCAGCTGTTCTTCAGCGACCCAGCGAGTCCTTCGACATTCTACTGCGAATCAGACGTGTTCGCTATCGGGTCATCCGCAGTCGACGGCCCTCCACCCACACAGAGCTCGTCGGGCGCCGAGTCGTCCTCGACCGACTCCGCCTCCGCCTCGTCGGCATCCTCCCGTCCCGACTCTTCCTCCTCCGCGGATTCCACCCTCACGGATACTTCCTCTAACGAGCCAGCCGCCACGTCGACCAGCTCCGAGTCGAGCTCCACCTCGAGCGGCATGATCACCTCCGTCGTCACCTCCTCTTCCGCTTCTCCTTCCCCCAGCCTCGAATCCTCCTCCTCCTCTACCACGACCGCCCGCACCGACGGCATCACCGCCGCACCCGCTCCTGGTGGGCCCAACGAGCAGGGCTTCAACCTCGTCCCGAGCGGCGCGAGCAGCGTGCGTGCGTCATCGCGCTCCGGGGGCGCGCTGGCGCTGTCTGCGGCTTTCGCGGCGGGAGCTTGGGCAGCACTGCTTTGAGCGCGCATGAGAGGGAGGCGGTTGAGTCCCGACGAGGAGGAGAGATACCCTCGAGGCGTTTGGCACTGTGTTGTATTCTCACGCGCGTGTCCTTCTGCCGTCCCTGCGCGCGCTGCGACCGCTCGACAAGGGAGCATGTCCCCCTCAGAATACTGCTGCGTCCGCCTGTGCCTTTTCGGCAGCGCAGCCCTGAAAGAGGGGGTTGGTCTCCCTCGCTGCCGTCGCTGCGCCTGGTCCCTTCTCTGCCTTCCGCCGGAGAGACGAGCGACGGAGCAGCCCCGAGGGGCCCACATCCGCACTCGCGGCGCCTGCGAGGAGGAGAGACGGGAAGAGGCGCAGGGAGGAGGAGAGGAGAGGTACTCTGCGCTCGGGGGCTCGCTCCCTCGGGAGGGAGACGAGACTGTGCACACGACGCGTTGTGCGCAGGTCGCGGCGGGCCGAGCTCCCTGCTGCTCGGTGGGAAAGCGCACAAGGTGCCGCGAGTGCAGGGAGCGGGCTGAGCGGGGAGGGGATGGCGAAGAGAGGAGCGGGGAGGGCTCGAGACATGGTCGGGAGCGCAGGAGCACAGCGAGAAGCAGCGTCCTGCGTCGAGAGGATAGGGACACTACACATCGAGGAGCCTCTCTGAAAGGCGCGACATGCGCAACGTGCTGAATTGCGGCGCGGCACGGAGAGGGAAAGGCGGGTCTCTTCCAACCGACAGAAGAATCAGGACGAGGTGATGGCGAGGGACAGGGAGGGTATGGCGGAGTATCGACATGCGTTGGGCGATCGAGGCGATCGACGGAGCGGAGCGAGGGCTATGGCACCTAATCGGACTCGCCCTCGGACGAGGGGTACTCGACCGGCTGCCCGCCCGGCTGAACCGGGTACGAGTAAGCGCTCGCGTCGGCAAACGCCGGGTCGATGATGGGCTGCCCCGCGCCCTGCAGCGCGTACGGGTCGAACGCGCCGCCCGCCCCGCCACCGAGGTGGAACATGGGGTCGATGGCGCCTGCGCCTCCGAGGCCGCCGGCGCCGCCGCCCAGGGGCTGCGCAGGCATGCTCGTCGGGATGTCGTACGGGTTGGCGGGCGCCGCGTTGGCCGACGCGAGGAGGTGCTGCAGCGACGTGGGCTGGACCTGGTAGTCGCCGCCGGCGGGCGAGAAGCCGCCGTCGTACTCGTCGCCGCCGTGCTCGTACCCCGTGTCGAGGCCGTACCCGCCCATGCCGCCGTCGTCGACGGCGATCTCGCCCCCTGCAGGCGGTGACATGTCGAAGCCGTCGGTGCCGCCGCGGCTCTTGCGCTTGCTCGCCGCCGAGGAGGCCTTCTTGCCCGCGCCTGGCGGCGGGCGAGCCTGCGCCGCGTCCTCGACAAAGTGCTGCCAGATGTACCCGGGCACCTGGTCGGCGCCGGGGAGCTCCTGGATCATGGCCTTGACGACGTTGTGGCTCAGGCCGTAGTAGTCGGGCCCCGACACCGAGTTCGAGTGGTTGCGCTCGCGGAGCTTGTTGGTGGCCTTGACGACCTGCGTCCACGCTCCGGTGGGCGTCCCCGACGAGATGACGACGCCGGGCTGGTCCGACGGGTGCAGCTCGAAGCGAGGGTTGCCGTCGCCGCCGTCCGTGATGCGGCAAGTGTACTCGGTCGTGCCCGTCCGGTCCACCATCGACGGGTAGCGCCTGCAATTGACGTGGCCGTGAGCGCTTCGATCGTGACGCAGAGGCGAGAAAGAGATCAAGGACGCACCTCGTGGCCTCGAAACCGACAGGGAAGATGTAGCGCTCGGTGTGGAAGCCGTCACGGGTGTCGACGGCTGCGAAATGGAGATGTCAGTCGGTACTGCTACCACAAACAGCTTAATGAAAGAGCGAGACGCACTGCCGAGGCTCTTGATCTGCATGATGCCTACCGACGTCGGCAGGCGAATCGACCCGTCCGCGTTGCGCGGAATGGGCGGGATCGAGAACGTGCCCGACGTCAAGTTGTGCTGCTTGATCTTCTTGGGCTTGACGAGCTTGTTGTCGCCCGCCGCGCCAGCGCCTCCTCCAGCGACGCCAAAGTCCGACCTGCGCGCCCCGCCACGCCCGGCCCGCGCACCGGGCTTGTAGTCGCCGCCATCGTCCTCGGCGAGTCCATCGCCCGACGCGACCGACGCGCCGTCGTCCATCGTCATGTCGGGCTCAGCCGATCCGGCGAGCGCCGCGACAGGAGCGACGACGGGCGACTGACTCGGCGCCGCGGCAGCGAGCGCCTCGGCGTTGTTGCGCGCCATGGCCGACCCGAGAGGCACGGCCCCGACGGCGGCGAACGGGTTCGGGAGGTTGTTGAACGTCGGAGCGTCGCCCGAAGCGGCCGCCGGGCCTGCGCCCGCGCGGCTCTTGCCCCTCGCGCCCGCGCCTCCAGCGCCGCTCGAGCCCTCGCGGCGGCGCTTGTTCCCGCGCGCGGCGGGCTCGGCCGCGGTCATGAGCGACGCAGCGGGGACGAGCGCCTCGCCCGCGAGCGCGCGCTCGACGTTGAGCGCGACGGACGAGCCCTCGAGGCCCAAGAGCGAGACGGCTGGGAAGGCCGGACGCGGCAGACCTTGCGCGACGCGCTGCGCGTCCGACTCGTCGCGCAGTTTCTGGGCGGCGATGGTGGTGCGGAGATGGTGCGAGCGTTGGCGCGGCGGGAGCGTCTTGGGGAGAGGTGCGGGTCCGAGGGGCGCGTTGTACTGGTCGTTGGCGAGCTCGGTGCTGGTGGTGAGCACGGGGAGCTGCCGTGGGCGGTCGGCGAGGGACGGGAGGGCAGGCGGGTGGAGGAGCGGGAAGGCGAGTTCGCGCTCTGAGCGACGCGACTGGTCGCGGAGGGCGGCGACGTCGGCCGAGGTGAGGCCTGCAGCGAGCTCGAGTTCGACGACGCGGTCGAGGAGGCTCGCTTTGTCGTCGCGGAGGCGGGTGACGAGTTTCTGGGCGCGGAAGAGGGCGAGCTGGGCGTCGTCGCGGCTGGCGACGGCGTCGAGGTACAGTTGCTTGAGCTTGCGGTACTTTGATGCCGACACTCTGTCACCTCCTGCACCTGCACCTGCACCTGCACCTGCACCTGCACCTGCACCTGCACCTGCACCTGCGCCGGGGTCGGCATAGGGGTGTGGGTGCTGCGCAAAGTGGGCGGGGGCCGCTCCGACGAAAGAGGGCGGCTGGTGTTGATGGTGCTGCTGCAGGGGAGGGCCCGATGGCGGGTGGGGGTAGGCGGGCTGCTGCGCGTACTGTGTCGGGTAGGCAGGAGTGGCCTGTGGTGGCTGTTGCGCGTGTGCGTGTTGCCCCTGAGAAGCTGGCGCTGCCGTGGCGGGTGCTCCCCCTGCTCCGCCTCCCAGCGTCAGCTTGAGCTTGAACGGACCCGATGGTGTCGCTGCCATGGCTCGATCAGAGTCTCGACTAGGCCACAAGCGCGCGCAAGCGGGGTGTCGCGTACTCTACACGCGGTGGCAGAGGAGAGGGGGGGGGNGGGGCGGGCAGGTGCCGAGGACGCCAGCGCGGCGGCGGCGGGAGGATGGAGCGCGCTCGCCATCGCGCCTTGGGCTCTCCCTGCCACGCAGGCGGGAAGCCAGTACGGCATTTGGGGTAGCTCCGTCCATCTAGACCGAGTCTGTGCGCTCGAAAAGGCGTCTCGAGGCCTTTCGGTCGCCGGATTCGCCGTGACCAGGCGCCGTTACTTTGGTGAGCGCTTTTCCCGCCCTCTTCGGCCTACACTGGCGAGGCGGGGAGCTCAGGACAGCAGTGAGAGTATATCGCTTACGCCTCACACTCGAACGAGCCTAACTGGAGCAGCGGAAGACGAGGGCTCGCGCGTTGACCTTCAAGCAACTTGACCTCTTGGCCCTCGTCCCTCTCGCGCACCTCTCAGTCAAGGTCAGCCTGCTAGAACGCACAGTGCTCTGGCTACAGCGCTAGCTTCCTGCTCCCTCTCGTTTGCTCTCCCATTTGCCGCACGCCCCTCGCTCGAGCACCGCCTCGTCACTCAAGATGAGCGCTGCCCAGCTCACCTACAGAGGTGCGCTTGCCCTCTTGTCCGTGGCGAGAGATGAGCTGACAACAGCCCTACGAGATGAGCACAGAGACGCTCAAGCGCGTGCGCGACTACCGTAACCTCGCTCTCCCCCCACCTCTCGTCTCGACTCGAGCAGACGCTGACCGCCGCACGCCACTCACGCAGTTGAAGTCGCCTTCCACACACTGCTGTACATCCGACAAGTCTACCCCGCAGGTGCGCCCCTCGCCTAGACTGTCGGGTATGTCGTTTACGCCCCACTCGCGGCGAGCTGACTCTGCGTACCGGTGACTACGCGCAGAGCTGTTCCACCAAGTCAAAAAGTACAACGTCCCCGTGTGGCAGTCGCGCGCTGACCCGCTCAACGCCTACCTCGGGCGCGTGCTCGAGTGTATCCACGAGGAGCTCGACAAGGTGCTGCGCTCCCGTCCTGTCCTCGCTTGCCCCGCGTCGGCGCTGATTCTCTGTGCTCGCTCAGGGCACGCTCAGGAGGATCATCCTCGTCATCAAGGAGGCGAGCAGAGAAGAGTCTCCGCTCGAGCGCTTCGTCTTTGAGTTCGAGTGGCTCATCGCACAGCGCGAGCGGCCAAAGGACGGCGACGACTTTGTGTGCGCGAGCTCTCCATCCCTCGTGCCTCACCTCATGCTCACATCCTCTGGCGCAGACCCTCGGAGCACGGGCTCGCCGCAGGAGACGTCGAGGACCTGTTCCGCGCTTGCCTCCTTCAACTCACGCTCTCGCAGTCCCACCTGAGACGCCTCACACAAGGTGCGCTGTTCTCGACCCTCTGTCGCCATCTGCGCATGGTGCTGACCTGCCTGGAACCGCAGAGGTGACGTTCGCCGTGGTCCTCGAGATGCGGGACGACGCTCCGCCGCCCGAGTCGAAGGCGGCGCGTGCAGGGGTGCGCCGCGCAACTCCTTGTCTTCCTCACACCATGTTCTCCCCCCTGACCCTCCGCTCCACCTGTGCAGCACGTGCCCGCCGAGTGGGTCCCAGCGGAGCAGAGGCACGCGGCGGAGGACGACGGCGAGGGCCCTGGGCGCGGGCGGGCGCGAGAAGACGACCTGAGCTCGATTGCGGGGCTCGGGGCCGTCCGGCTCGGGGTCATCAACGTGCGTCACCTTTTCTCGCTCCTGCTGAGAGGCGGCGGCTGATGCTTGCTCGGCGCGTCCCGCCCGCAGATGGACATGCGCGTCGAGGAGACGGCGCAGAAGTTTGACCGGGACGACTTGCTGAGCAGTAGCGGCGAGGTCGACCTCCGGGCAGTACGAGATCGCAAGGGCAAAGGACGTGCCTACTGAGTGCTAGGAGACGTGGCTTCGAGAGAGACACTAGATGGCCCGGACGCGAGCAGGACGCGCCTCGTCGTGTCGGTTGGTGAGCGAGGTGCGATTGTTGACCGCTCGCAGCTGTCCTCGTCCTCACTGCCACTCGGCTCAATCGCGCCCCTTTCTTGGCTTGCTGCTGGAGAGCAATTACGCGGGACCGCCATGTCAGCGAGGTACGCTTCCTCTTCTGTCTCGCTCACTCACGCCGCCTGACGACCCTCATCGCGCGCAGTCGCCCCGCCGTCAAGCGGCAGTACGGCGCACGCAAATCAGCCACGTGTACACCTAGCGCTGCTGCCGCCTCGTGAGCATCCCGACCGCTCTGCCGCGCGCCGCCACCTCCCCTGCTGACCTCACCTCGCCTCCCTCGCAGGCCCTCAAAGTCCCGCCGCACCCTCTCTAGCGCACCCGCCTCGTCCCCGCCCCGCAGCAGACTCCATCAACCGGCAGCGCCCAGCTCAGACTGGAGCGACGCCGTCAAGGAGACGTTCTCGTCGCCTGCCCCCGTCCGCGTCGAGATGACATCAGGCGCGAGCTCGTCGCTAGAAGGCCGATCGACGCCGCCCACGACGCAGGAGGACGAGCCCACAAGTAGCTCAGGAGCGGGAAGGAGGGTCTTGCGCGAGCGCAAGACGCCGACAAAGCCACCGTCCGCGCCAAAGGGCGACCTGCGCTCGTTCTTCCAGCGGACTTCGCCGCGCAAACGCAGGCGCGTGTCATGCCCTTTCGCGGAAGAGTCGGACGAGGAACAGGGCTCGGAGGCAATGGCGCGGACGTCGTCGAGCGGGTCGAGCGCCTCGTCCGCCTCGGCATCGAGCACCTCGACGCGCACTTCGCTCTCGTCCGTCTCGTCCTCGTCCTCCTCTTCCTCCTCCCGCGCATCGCACAAGCACCCACCGAAGCTCGAGCAACTCTACCTCGACCCCTTCCGCTCAGCCGGGCACGCGACCCTCTCGTGCGCGACCTGCGCGCTGTCGTACGCGCGCACGCCCGAGGACCTGGCGTTCCACGCGCGGCACCACAAGAAGGTCGTCGGTGGGTGCGACTGGGTCGCGGGAGACGAGGCGAGGGGCGTGACGGTGCTGGATGACGCGGCGGACTGGGGAGACAAAGCAGGAGGCAAAGTGCTCATGGTCGACTACCCGTCGACGGACGCGACGCTGAGGCGCAAGGTGAGTATCACTCCCGCTTTGGTACTCGAACCAAGAAGGGCTGACGAACTGGGCGACATGCAGCTTAAGGACGTGCTCGAGACGATCGACACGGAGCTGTCCTCGACGGCCCTCACGCCCGAGCAACTCGCGCTCTCCAAGGTGTTCCTCTTTGTCACGCCCCAGCGCAAGGTCATTGCCGCAGCGGTCGTGCAGCGCATCTCGACCGCGTTCCAGATCGTCGTCGAAGAGGGCAAGCCGGGCAAGCAAGTCAAGGAGGTCGAGGCCAAGGCATCGAAGGACTTGCTGCGCTTCGGCGAGGACGAGGGCGCCATCTTTTGCTCGTGCGCACGGTCCCTCCTTTCTTGCTTTCCGTGCCAGCGGAGGCTGATCCACTGTTATCCGCGCAGACCCACGCCGCTGCCAACCCTCCTCGGCATCCAGCGCATCTGGACCTCGACCTCGTCCCGCCGTCACGGCCTCGCGTCGCTCCTCCTCGACTTTGCCGCAGGGAGGTACGTCTACGGCAGCCCGATCCCGCGCGAGCGCCGCGCGGCCGACTTTGCCTTCAGCCAGCCGACGGGCAAGGGTCAGAAGCTCGCGAGGGCGTGGACGGGGACCAAGGGGTTCAAGGTGTTCGTCGACTGAGGCTGTGTCTGTACGTCGCTCTCTCGAGGTGTTGTTGTCATGCCACTTGTGCATCTTGGTCGACTCGCTCGGGCCTGTCCCCGCCGTCGTCTCGCGCTCCATTGGGGCAGAACTTGGGCGGGACCCCCTGCATGTGTTGCTCTCGCACGACGCTCGACTGCTCCTCTCGAACGCAAAGTATCGCAGCAAACGAAGGCGTGTCCAAGGGCACCCCCCGGAGGTCTGCACCAGCCTCTGGCAAACCGTCTTCGCCTCGCTTCGAGATGCAGCCTCGACAGCATTGTCTGCAGCGCCCTGCCGTTCTTTCGCTCTTGTCCATGGATACAAACTGCGGTGATTTCCAAGAGTGGCTCGACTAGGGAGCCGTGCGCTCAGACGGCCGGAAACAGCTTGCGAAGGTCCCGCCGAGACGGCCGGTCGGGCGACCTCCTCGTCGGCCACTCGCCTCTGCTGCTAGCCTTTCGCTCTGCAACTCCTGCCTGCGCAGCCTGTTGTGTGCTGCTCAGTTTGCGTCTCGTCTGCGTTTCCCGCGGCCCGTGCCCCAGACCCCCGGCCCCGCCTCCGCACCGCGGTCGTGCGGAGTCTCCACGCGCCGGCGTGCCGCGACCTCGACGACGAGATTTGCTCTCGGGCGGCGCCTCGCTCTCGCAGCTTGACTCCGCTCTCTACCTTGACGCCCGTCGCACCCCCCGTCCAGCTGCTCGCCCGCCATGTCGATGCCCTCTGTCGCGCCGCTTGACGCATCCAAGCTCACGATTGAGCTCACCAAGGAGCCCAAGGACCTCCCGCCGACGTCCTCGCTCGTGTTTGGTCAGACGTTCACCGACCACAGTGCGTGCGCCATTCTAGCGCTCACAGCGTGCATGTGAAGCGGTGCGACTGACCTTCGCGCGCCGCCGGAAACAGTGCTCATGTGCAAGTGGAGCCTCGAGAAGGGGTGGCAGACGCCCGAGATCAAGCCGTACGGTCCGCTCGCGCTTGACCCTTCGTCGACCGTGCTGCACTATGCCGCCGAGCTCTTCGAGGGCATGAAGGCCTACCGCGACAAGCAGGGGAGGTGCCGCCTCTTTCGCCCCGACCTCAACATGCGTCGCATGCAGAGTTCGGCTCAGCGCCTCGCGTTCCCCACTTTCGACGGGGAGGTCCTCACGGATTTGATCAAGGAGCTGGTCCGCGTCGACGAGCGCTTTGTGCCGGATGAGGAGGGCTGCTCCCTCTGTGCGTCCCTCCTCTTGATTCCGCCACTCCTCCGCTTGCTCGGTATGGCTTGCTGGAGAGTCCACTGACGATACGACGACGTGCACAGACATTCGCCCGACCATGATCGGCACGCGTGCGAGTCTCGGCGTCGGTCCTTCGACGGAGGTGCTCCTCTTTGTCATGTGCGTCCTCGCTCGCCTCGCAGTCTGTCCCTTTTCTCAATCGCTCACTCCCTCTCTACCCACCTCTACTTCTGCCCGCTCTATTGCAGCATGTCCCCAGTCGCCAAATACTACGCTTCGGGCGCCAAGCCGGTCAGCCTGCTCGCGAGCACGAAGGACGTTCGGGCCTGGCCGGGAGGCAGCGGCGCGTACAAGCTGGGAGCAAACTATGGGCCTTGTGTTGCACCGCAGCTCGAGGCCGCGCAACAGGGATACCAGCAGGTGCGTCTGCCCCCCGTTCCCGGTGCGAGCTGCGCGCCGTCTGTACTGACGTCTCCTTGCCGCAGGTCCTGTGGGTTCTCGGCGAGGAGGACGAGGTTACCGAGGTCGGCATGATGAACTTTTGGGGAGGGAAGAGGTTGCCAGACGGCAGTGCGTCCAGACCGCTCCCCGCCGCACCGACTTGCGCTGATTTCACACGCTCTCCTTGACAGCCACCGAGCTCTTCACGCCGCCGCTGGGCGACATCATCCTCCCTGGTGTCACGCGCGACTCGGTCCTCGCGCTCGCACGGGCCCACGCCGACCCGTCGCACCCTTTCCGCCTCGAGGGCCTGCCGGACGAGCTCGTCGTCTCGGAGCGGCGGGTGTGCATGCCCGAGTTGCGCGATGCCGCACGGGACGGCACCCTGTGCGAGGTGTTTGGCACGGGGACGGCGGCCATCGTCACGTCGGTCGAGCGCATCGGGTACGAGGGCGAGGACGTCAAGGTGCCGGTCGACGGCGGGTTCGGGCCCATGGCGCAGGCGTTCTACGACGTGTTGCAGGAGATTCAGTACGGCTCGCGCGAGTTTGCAGACTGGTCGGTGCTCGTGTAGACGCGCGTGCGGCGTGCGCAGCAGGTTAGACGTTGACTTGACATAGACCCACGGGCCGACGGCGGGACAGGCTCCCGTCGTCGTTGCTTCTTCGTTCACCAATTGCGTAGCCCCGCTCAGAGAGTATACGCTGGTTGGCAGTCGAGCGAACATGCAAGCTCGATCACGCGTAGGAAAATCTGACACGGTTGCGGTGCCCGTGCCCTTGGCAGGTGCACAGCCCGCGAAGTCTCCGAGTCCGCAGCCGTGGGGCGCACTTCGCTCGTCTTCGCTCCCCTCGCTCTGCTTTCTACGACATCTGCACCGCTTGGCCATGGCGACACTACGCATCACCCCACCCAACACTGGCACCGCGTGGGCGCCCCTCGTCTCGCCCATGTCGCCGCCAGGCTCTTCCGCCGGCGCAGAGTCCGACTCGCTCTCGGCTCGCTGCCGCTTCCTCGCCTCGCGCCTCGGCGGGAGCGCCGTGCACGACGACGCCCACTTTGACAGTGGCTCTGGGCCCTCGAGCAGCAACAACAGCGCCCCGCCGAGCCCGCACCACTCGTCGCCTGCCCCGTCGCCCGGCCGCTCGCCTCGTGTCGGCGGCGGCAGCTCGCTGTCGAACCCGCCGCCGAGCTTCCCTCTCTCGCCTCGGTCGAGCCTGCTCGGGTTCGACGCCCTCCCCCAGCACGTCCTCGACGAGATTCGCGAGGAGGACGACGGCGGCGAGGCGACCCCAAAGGGCGAGCCTCAGGTCGACATGACGTCGACCTGGGCCCCACCTCGCCTCGCCGTCGCTGGTCAGGCGACAGGGTCGCAGCAATACCACCAAGTGCCAGATCTCGTCTCACCCGGCACCGTCGCCAAGCCCCTCCCTGGCAGCGACGCCGACGTGGGAGAGCGCGTCCCGCCGTCCCCGACACGCAGTTTCGGCACGGCTTCGAGGACGGCGAGCAGCGGATCGATGGGCTCCGGGCGCAGGCCCAGCTTTGCGAGCACCATGCTCCTCGACTTGCAGCACGACGACGACGACACCGACATGGAGGAGGCGACGATTGAAGAGCAGGAGAACGAGCTTCGCCAGCTGCTCAAGGACGGCGCGACCTGGCTCGGCGTCGACCTGTGGCTCGTCGACGGTGACGTCCTGGTGAGCATCTTCTTCTTGCCTCCTGCCGGCTGTGACTGCGGCTGACCCAGGTGCGCCCGCCTCGCAGGTCGCCTCGTCGCAGTCTGCGCTCGACCCCTCGAGGACCTTTTCGGCAACCGTCGTCCGTGCGTGACTTCCTACACAGCCTTTCCGTCGCTCCCAGGTGACTGACAGTATATACACTCTTCCAGAGCCTCTGCTGCGCATCTTCTCGCCCGCGAGCGATGCGACGTCGAGGGTTCACCGCCGTCGCAGCTCGATCTACGGCCACGTCAAGCCGCAGATGCCCTTCCAGCTTGTGGTCCGCCTGCGCACCCCGGCCGCCATGACCTTCCCCTTCGTCGTCAGCGACCTCGAGCCCCTGCACGACGCGTCGCTCCTCACCATGTACTGCCCGAACGCGGGGGTGAGCACGCACGGGCTCATCACGGTCGTCTCGTCGTCGGCCAACGGCGCCGAGATGGTCCCCTTTGAGCAGCTCTCTGCCGTCCAGGGGCAGCGCTTCGTCTACCGCGACGCGCCCCTCGCCGCCTTCGACACCGACGACGCGCTCGCCGCGTCCGACATCGACCCGGCGCTGACGCCCGTAGCGGCGGGCGCGCTCGCCGAGTCGACCGGGTGGGACGGCCAAAAAGCCATGACGGATGAGGTTCGCGAGCGCATCCGCCGCCAGGTCGAGCGCGCACACGAGCGCGGCCTCAGGGTCCGTTACGAGGCGCTGCCCAACTTCCCCGTCCACGTCCGCGAGCAGTGCAAGCAGGCCCTGCTCGCCCTCGGCGTTGACTACCTGTAGGCGCGCGCCCCGCTTGTCTGCCTGGCGGACCTTTTCTTGCCTCCGTTCCACTTCCTCCTGCCCTTTCGCTGTGTTGCTGTACCCCTCTTTCGCACCCCTCCTCCCTCTCTCTCGTTCTCTCTCGTCTGTTTGCCCTTTACGTACCCTCCTGTAGCGAAATAGCAGCCTGCCTTCCAACCTCTCCCTCGCCCGCGACATGGTCGGAAGCAGTGTCCTTCTCGGCTTGCAAAGCGCGCGTCCGACGACGGCAGGAGAGCTACTCAAACCCGGCCGGCACCTCCTCCTCGATGGCTTGGGGACGGACCATCTCCTCGTCCTCGTCGAAGAGCATCTCGTCCGGATCGGGCCTGGGCGTCTCGGCCGTCAAGCTCGTCATGACGTGCCTCGGGACGCGCCCTGGCCCCTCAAGCTGCGCCAGCCGCGACTGCATGAGCCCGTTGAGGAACGTGAGCTCCGAGATCTTGGTCCGCAGACGCTGCACCTCTGCGAGGGCGTCGGCAGGCCAGTCGCGTCCCGATGCGGACCCCCCAGGCGTGAGGGTCCCGTCCGTCGCGGTCGTCGCGCCGGGGAGACCGCCGAGGCCTGTGGGGCGCCCGCGACCCGCCGACGAGGCAGACGACGACGACCCGCGGACGCGACTCGAGCCCGCCGTGGTGGTCGACGCGCTGCGCGCCGATGGTCCGCCGAGCTGCGCACCGCGCGGACGGCCGCGCTCGGACTCGCCCCGGGCGCGAGAGCGCGAGCGACTGCCCTGCGCACCCACGCGGCGCACGCTGCTGCCCGATCCGCCCCCAGGGCTCGCCGTCGTGCGCGGGTGCAGGTACCCCGAGACGGGCTGCGACGCCGACGTTGCGGATGGCGCGGCGGCGGATCCGCCCATCTGGGACACGCGCAGTTCGTGGATGCCCGTCTCGACGCCGTGCATCCTCGCGCGGCTCGTGCTGGTCCCGGCTGGGCCGCCCGCACTGCCCGAGGGCGACTCGCAGTCGTCCTGCAGCTCGTCCACCTCGTCGAGGTCGTCCATGGCGTCACCACGCCCCTTGCCCTTGGCGCTCGCGCTTGCCCCGCCAGCACCCGCACTGGCAGAGTAGTCGTCGAAGCGCTTTTCGGGCCTCCCGCGCCGCTCGTCCGTCCCAGAGGGCGTCCCCGCGGACTCTCCGACGCCGAGCGAGCGCCACGACGGCGCGAGTGCGCGGCTGCCCGTCTCGGGCGAGCGGACGCCGCCTTCGCTCGAGCCCGCTGCGGAGGGCGATTCGGACGAGACGGACGCGCCGCGCTCGCGCGTGCCAGCTGTGCCGCCATTGGTTGCAGCCGTCACTGCGGGAGCGGCAGGCAAGGTCGCCGGGGCGTCGAGCGTGGGAGGCGGCGCAGCGGGGGCGAAGAGACCGGCGTGGTGGCGCAGGCCGGGCGGGGGAGGGAGGTTGAACAGAGGCTGCGATGCGCCACCGAGCGAGGGGAGCTGCACCTTGTTGTCCCCCTCAGCGGCGCCGTTGCTCGGTCCGTGCTGCGCTGCACCCATCATGGGCGCGAGGAGCGCGTTGGCGGCAGCCTTGGCCTGCTCGTCGATGGTCGAGCCCGGGCCGGACCGCGGCGCGGCGTTCGCAGGCGAGCCGGTCGTCGCGCGACTGGGCGGGGCGGGGTACCCGGGGCGACCAGAGAGGGGCGAGTGCGTGTGCGGTTGGTGGAGGTGGTAGTTGGGGTTCGGGTGAGGGTACCACGATTGGGGGAGAGGGGGCGGAATGAGGGGACCGCCCGGAGTAGCAGCGCCGGGGTGAGGCGGGCTGGCGGATCCGCGCGTCGAGCCGGGGCGGGAGGCGGCCTCGGCGCCGGTGGCGGGCGAGCGGGAGCGCGAGTCGGACTGGGCATGCGTGATGGCGGCGGGAGGGTGAAGAGCGGCCTGGGCGGCGTGGGCGAGAGCAGCGGGGTGAGGCGGAAAGTGCGGCGGAGGAGGGTACGGGTAGGGAGGTGCCTGGCCAGGGTTGAAACCGGCGGGAGGGACGCCGTAGGGGTAAAAGTTGGGATAGCCCGGGTAGCCTTCGGGCGGAGGGCCGCCAGGATGAAAGCCAGGGTAGGGGAAGGGTGGCATGGGCGGGACACCAGGCGCGCCAGGCGGTCCGTCGCCAGTGGGCGTCACCGAACCCGACGTGCGCTGCCGCGCGTCGAGCGACACGCCGCGGCGGTTCGGGTCGGCGGAGCGCGAGCGGCTGCGCGGCGGCGGGTACGGTTGGTGCGCGTGCGGGTGCGCTGGGTGCGGGTAGCCAGGGTAGCCGTACGGATAGCCCGGATAAGGCAGGCCGTAGGGCATCGCACCATGAGGCGGCACGAGCTTGCGCGCCTTGCGCCCGTCGTCCGACATGGCGCCCTCGCCAAACGGCTTGGTCCGCCCGTCCGCCATGTCCTGGTCGTCGTTGGCGCCCGATCCACCCGGTGCACTCTTCCTACCGTCGCCCGAGCGCGTCATGCTCTCGCTCCGGTCCTTCGACGCCGTCCTCGCCGCCGCCGCTGCGCCCTTGCCCGCCGCACGGTCCTTGCTCGTGCTCTTGCCCTTGCTGCGGTTGCGCGACTTGATGACATCCGTCTTGAGCGAGATGGGGCGCGGCCTGCCCTTCATTTTGAAGAAGAGGGCGCATGCGTTGCAGAGGATGTGAGTGCTGTCGTGCGAGCGGCGCCACAGCGGGGTCGTCTGTCGCAGAGTAGGTGGTCAGTGCCGATGTCAAAGCACAGCGGATCGCGCCTATCGCCGGCGGGACCGTGCCGAGCGGTGAGAGGAGATCGAGAGGGGGAAACAGCGGGCTCACCTGGGTAGCACAGTTGGCGCAGATCGGTTGCGTCTGCGAAGGGGCGTATGAGCGTCAGCCCTCGGGAACGCGCTTGCGGAGTCAGTGGCGCGCGCGACAAACCTTATCGTAGTTGGCGGGCAGAGGATTCGGGAGGCCATTGACAGCGTTGGGCGCGGCCGGGTCGAAGCTGCCGGGCGGGCGCTCTCCTGTTGGCGGGGCAGGCGCAGGGGCTGCGGTCGCGGGCAGAGCCGCAGACGACGACGCGGCGGCGGCGGCGGCCGAGGCAGCGACGCCGGCGAGGGTGGCTGCGGCGGCGTTGGCCTCACTGTCGTCCATCTTCTTTGGCGTGCCGTCCTGGCCAGTCGCGGGCGCGGCTGCGGCTGCGGGTGGAGGTACGGAAGCTGACGAAGATGGCGCAGGAGCTGATGCAGACGTGGCTGAAGGCGAAGGGTCGCTGTTGTGTGTCGACGCAAGGAGTGGAGAGGTCAGCACTCGGAAGAGAGGCAGCGGGTTGCGTTGCCCTTATCGGCGTGGCGGGCGAGTGTTGGGCCCTGAGTGCGGCAGTGTGTGTGTGCCCACGCTTTGGGGACGCCGAGTCTGGCAGGGGTGCTCCAACGGCTCCGCAATGGCTCGAGGTCCGAGTCGGCCGTGTTGACACCCGGACCTTGATCGCCCTCGTCCGCGCGGGGAGATTTACACCGCCTTTGGGCCAGCACAGAGACAGGGAGAGTGGAACGTACGCAGCTTCGCCTTCGGGGATGGACGGCAGTAGGGCGCCTCCAGAGCTGAGTGTGGATGGTGCGGGCGCTGCTGCAGCTGGCAGCTGGTCGGGCGCGGGCTGCCCTGGCGCAGCTGCAGCAGGTGGCTGCGGTGTCTGCTGCTGCTGCTGCTGCTCCTCTGCAGGCTCCATGGCAGACGGCGCGTGGCAGTGCGGATGGAGGGACACAGAGAGAAAAGCCAGGGCAGGCCGCGGGCGCGCTCGCCCACGATTCCACCCTCTATCGGCGCTTACACCTCTCGCCATACTGCTCGCAGGGCCACGCTGTGCACCCCTGCACTGCTCGCAGCCTGCTCGATCCGCCAATGCGGCGCAGGATCGCCTCCATCGCCTCGTCCCGAGCGAGCGCTCGGGTCGCGCTTGTTCCCCCTGGCCCGCCCGCGACAACCGCGCGGCGTTCGACCCCGCGCTTTCTCCGCCTTCGGCCTCAGGCTTGCCTCTCTCTCTCTCGGCTACCCGTCCGTCTGTGCGCGCGGCAGCTTGTGCGTGTACTTGGCGTACGCTGTACTCGCCCCTCGCCCAGCTTTGCACGCCCGATGCCTCGCTGACAACGCACGCCACTCTGTCTCTCCGTGAACGTGAACGATGCGACCAAGACGCGACCGCCCTGCTCTCGCTTCGTCGCCTACCAGTGTCTCCTCGAGCTCGAGCGTCGCTGCGCGCTTCTTGGCTGCTTCGCTTCCGTCTTGACTCGATTCCCTGCTCGCCCTCTGCGTTGCCGTCTTCGCTCCCTCGCTGGCATCAAAGGCCCCACCCGCAGGTTACGGTCGACGCCGCGCGCGCGCGCGCCACGTTGGCGAACAGTCCGCCACCCCTGCGCTCCTGACGCTCACGCCTCCTGGTTCCGCGGACCTGCCAGGGGTTGCCGCCTCCCAGACAGTGAGGCCTGTGCTCTGCGGAACTTCCGAGGGCACAGGGGCGAACTGCCCCTGGCGCTCCCGCACACAAGCCCGTCTGCCTTTCCTCTCCTCTTTCGCTCTCTCGCTCTTGCGGAGCCGCCATGTTCACGTTCGGTGCGCGCTTCCATCTGTGCGACTCTGACGTCCTGCTGCGCTGACCTTGACGCCCGAGCAGATCTTCACGACGAGTCCCCCCAGGAGCAACAGGTGCGCGAGCGCCGGGCGATGGCGGACTACCTTTTGGCCAACGAGCCACGCCACCGAACAGACCTCGCCCTCGTGACAGTATCGAGAGATCCGCAGGCGCTGAACGACCTCGTCGCAGGTCGTGAGCAACCTCCGCACCCTTCCGGTTCGTCGTCGCCGCTGACGCCCCGACTGGTCCCGCAGTCTGGCAAGCGGGCCTGAGCGACAAGAGGGCGGCTTTCCTCGTCTGCAAAGCCGTGCAGGACTTTGTGGGCTGGATCGTCAACCACCCGTCACGCGTCAGCCCGGAGAGCGGGCCCGTGTGTCGCTCGTGGCAGGTCAAGTCGCACTTGCTCGACGGTCACACCAGTGCGCTTTTCCCTCACCTCGCGGTGCCCTCACATGCTCATCGAAGTGTGCTCCTGCCGCAGTCACCAGCCTGGACCGAAATCGTGTGCCCGTACGCGAATGCCTGCAGCTCGACGTCAAGGCTGAGCGCGACGAGACTCGTCCCGATTGGCACGACCTGCCCGTGTTCGCCGACCCAGGCAACGTTGCCGTCGTGTACACGCGATGTGCGTCCTGAAGCTTCTGCCAAGGACCCGCCACTCGCCGCCGCTGCTGACACCGCTCCCCGCCCTCGCCTGTGCAGGCCCGGGCATGCCCGCTGGCCACTCGATGGCCACAGTGTGGCAGCAGGCGCACGTCACCGAGCACGAGACCTTCTTCCAGATGAGGTGGCTCTGCTCGCCGCCGAGTCGGTGGGCATTCTCGACCGTGCCCGACAAGGTCGACCTCTTCACAGAGTGGCCGCACGGCGAGGAGTTCCACGGAAGCCAGTCGGTCGACCACATCATTGTCACCTTTCATCACTGAGCGGACTGAGACGGCCTGAGCTTGACCCCCCCTCCTCGCGACTTGTGCCCCTGTAATGCGGTACCTCTCCGTGCGACCGAGGCTCGAGCGAGGGAGATTTCCGCACGAGGCTCGCGCTTCCCGCTCTGAGTCACGACCAGAGCGCACCCCACACTGCATGGCTTGACTTGCGAGTTGCGATAGTTGCGATCTGTCCGTCGTCTCTGCACCTCACACGACGCCCGCCTTCCGAGGGTCGACCTTCCTCCCCTGGCACCTCCTCTCAACCTCCTCGAGGCCCCTCCTCCACGCCCCCTCACTCTGCAGCACGCGCGGCTCGCCCTCGCCCACGAGCGCAAACACGTCGGTCCCGCGCGTGCCGTCGCGCGTGAGCGAGTGCCACGCCTCCTGCACGGTCGTGAGCTCGCTCTGCGGCGGCGGCGATGCTGGGGCGTCGGCGGCCTTGCCGGAGGAGGAGGAAGGAGGAGGGGAGGGAGGGGTGATGAAGGTGCGGCGGACGAGGTGGTCCGTGTCGAGCATGTATGACTCGCCGAGGAGGGACAGGCGCACGGGCGGCTGAGCGTGGAACGTCATGGTGCGCTCGTCGCTGCGGAGGGCATCAAGACGTGTCAGTCAGGACTGCGTGACGAGCACGAGCAGAGGCAGGAGTAGGACGCACAGCGCGAGCGGGTACTCGTCGGGCGAGAGGACCTTCGTGGCGCTCATCGAGAACTGGGCGTCTTGCGCGCTGCGTGGGAGCACGAAAGTGCGTCATTAGTCGCCGATTCGCATCGCGGACAGGAGGAAGGCCAACGCACCCAGTCGGCACCATGACGTCGACCTTGTTCTCCTTCACGACCCTCACCTCGGTCGAGAGGATCTTCATCTCCCTCACCCGGGGCACCTCTCCCACGTTGTCGAGCTCAAACTCGACCTCGACCCTCTTCGGCGCCTCTCCAGTGCGGAGCGCCTCGCTCGAGCGGTACGTCCACCGGCGGAGGACGGTGCTCTCGAGCGAAGGGGACGACATGACGTCCGACGTGACCTGGGCGTGGTACTCGCCCACGTCGGCGCGCGAGATGCTCGCCGAGGCGGGGCTGAGCAGCGAGGCGAAGGGCGAAGGCGCCGGCGCGGCAGGGAGCGGGGTGAGGACGCGCGTCGACTCGAGGATGCCGGTCGGCGGGCTGCGTGCGTGCGAGCAGGCAGGTCAGTGAGTATTTCGCGGACGAGTCACGACAGAAGAGTCAGACAGAGACGCACGCGGGGAGGAAGATGCTCTTGACGCTCCTGACCGACTTCTCAGCCCACTGCGCAAAGCGCGCAAAGCTCCACACGCCGGAGAAGGCCGGTCCCAGCTCGGCCTTGCCCTCTCCCGCCGGTCCGCCGCCCCTCGAGCGGTACAGCGGCCACGCGACGTGCCCGTACCGCGCCCTCACCTCGACACGCTGTCCCTCCTCTGCGCCCTCCCCCTTCTTGGCGTCGCCGTCGAACGGCGCCCGCAGGAGCTTCCACACGGACGCCGCGTCGCGCACGGTGGTTCCCGCCCCCTGCGGGACATACAGCGCCTGCCTCGCCGTCCGCTCGAGCCTCATGCGCTCACTCCACTGCAGCAGCTCGTTGTGCGCCCGCGCGTCCGGGTCGAGCGCAGGGTCCTCGCCCTCGGCAGTCGTCGTCGCGAGCGAGAGCGTCTTGACGCGCGCGAAGAGAGGGGTCCCGCCTGTCTGGGTCTGGGGAGGCGCAGAGAGGGGCGTGAAGGGGTACATGGCGTACTTGAGCGAGTCGAGGTTGGCGGGGAGGGAGGCGAAGAGCGAGGTCGAGGTGCGCTCGGCGTGCTGCGACGCAGGCGACAGCGCAAAGTCAGCCTCGCTTCTGGCTGGACGAGCAGAAGAAGGTGACGCACCAGTGCAAAAGCAGTGTTGACGAGACGTTCGGCGCGCTCGATCAGCTTGGGCTCGACCGCGCTCGCCGTCAGGAGGTTCTGCGTCCAGTTCAGGCGCAAGTCAGCCTCGCTAGTCCTCTGAGCGAGCGAAAGGATCGAGGAAGTGGGACTAACAGGGAGGGGTCCGGGAGCGAGGAACGCCTTTGCCGTCCTCGAGATGGCCTGGTACACCTCGGGCCTCAGGGTCGTCGCCGGACCGGGCAGGTTGAACTCGCCGCGCGCGCAGGTCTTCATAGACTTCGACGTCAGCAAGAACAAACAGACAAAGGCGAGTGAGAAGGAACGCACGTGCTCGAGCAGCTCGAGCTCTTCCTTTGCCGCTGCGACGCTCGTCTTCGAGCCGTTGAGGACGAGCTCGATGACGCTCGTCTGCGGGTTGCGGCGGAACGCGACGTGGACGCCGAGCTGGCGGGTGAGGTTGGGGATGGTGCGCGACTCTGTACGAGGGCAGCGCGTTAGACTGACAAGGCGGATAGAGGAGGACGTGAGAGACGCACTTGGCGAGAGGAGGAGGAAGAGGGTGCGATCATCGAGCGCAACGGCTGTGGGACGGTGGACGCGTCAGCATCAGCCTGAGCACCGAAACGACGCAAACACGCACACTCGGTCATCCGTGGCCCGCTCTTGGCCGAGGGAATCGTTTCCGGGTCGACCATGTGGAACTCGAGGACGAGGATGGTCTGGATGAGCTCGCGCTTGGTCATCTGGTCGATGCGCTTGCTCTTCCAGAACTTTTGCTTCTTGCCCTTGGTCCCCGTGCGCAGCCTCGGGTCGGTCAGGTCGAGGTCGAGGCCGTACGGCCCTGCGAAATCCGCCAGCTGCCGCTTGTTGAAGGCGCGGTCGAACCGGTGGTAGGCGGCCTCCCACGACTTGCGGTACACGAGGCGGTGCGAGTCGGGCGAGGTGGCTTCGGGGATGGTGAAGCGCTTGGGGCGGAGCGCGCGCAGGTCGTCGAGGGTCGGGCCGCCGTGCGGGAGCGAGGGCTTGAGGAGGGTCTTGAGAGTGAGCTCGGCGGCGGCAGGGATGGCCTCGTTTTCGGGTGCTGGCGGCTCCGGTGGTGAAGAGGAGGACGAGGACGAGGAAGGGGTGGGGTCGGCAGGCGTCGGTGCAGAGGGTGCGGCCTGGGTCGACGGAGGCGAGGAAGGGGACGAAGCGGCGACATTGGCGGCGTCGCGGGCTGCGCGCTGGTGCTCTGCGAGCTCGTCGATCAGGGTGACCATTGCCTGCTCTGCGGCCCTTCCCTCTTCCTCGATGTCCCGATGGTACTCGTCGACGGGCGGGTGGTCATGGTGAGCTCGTTCGGGTTGCGAGTGGTGGTCGTCGTCGACGTCGACGCGGTCGCCTGCCTGTGCGAGGGAGGCGGTGCCGCGCTTGTGCAGTGACCTGGCTGGGTCGGCGATTCGTGCAGGAGCCGCGCGTGACGAGAGTGGCGCCGTCGCCGAGCGAGTGCGCGGGGTCGAGCGCGTGAGGGCGCACAGGGCACAGCTCGACGCGCGCTGGGCAAGCTGCGCCGAGGGGCGCACAGCCGATGACAGCATGGACAGTGCCTCGAGCTGACTGCAAGCTCAGGCTGGGCTCTCGAGGGTCGACGAGAGCTGGACCAAGGCCAAGTCGCATCTCCCACGGCTCGGCTGCTCTCCTTTTCTCAACACTTGCACTCTCGTCCTGCGAGTCGGGACACATCACCACTCGGTAAAGAGTACAAGCACAGGCGCGCTCAGCCGGCCAGATCAACACCCAGTGCCGCCGTCGCGCTTGCCTCGAGGGTCGACCCCGGTCCACTCTCCTCGTCACTCGCCCGTCTCTCCCCTCCCTTTGCTAGGTCCAGCACCCACTCAGTCGACTGCCCACCATGAGGCACGGCCTCCGCACCGCAAAGCTCGGCCGCCCAACGGCTCACCGCGTCCTCATGCTCCGCAACCTCGTCTCGTCCCTCCTCCACCACGAGCAGGTCACCACCACCCTCCCCAAAGCCAAGGCCGCACAGAAACTCGCAGACAAGGTCATCCAGTGGGGAAAGCTCGGTGGCAAGTCCAACTGGGACCGCGCAAACGCCTTCCTCCTCGTGCGTCCCCCCGCTCCTTTCCATCTCTCGCCCAGGCTCATATTGCTCCGCACGCACCCACAGAACCCCAAGGACACCCTCCGCCCGCTCTTCACCACCCTCGCGCAGCGCTACGCGTCTCGCCCAGGCGGCTACACCCGCATCCAGCGCGCGGGCTACCGCGTGGGTGACAACGCGCCCATCGCCGTCCTCGAGCTCGTCGACTCTGCGTCCGACCTCCGCTTCGAGCGCGCGGCGCGCACCGTCGGGCGCGAGATGGCCCTCCGGGCGCGTGAGGGCCCGACGCCCGCGGGGCAGGACGGGTGGCACGCGCTGCGCAGGAGGGTCGAGGCAAAGGGGCCGGACCACATTGGCGCGATGTTGGGCCAAGCGAGGGAGCTCGAGCCCCTCACGCGCGACAACGTCGTCAAGGCGTTGAGGTACCGCGCGGCGCCGGTCCCTGTCGACCCGGCGACGAGCGTCGCGTCCGCGTCCGAGGTGCTCCCCGCTGCGGCTGCGGGCGAGGCCGACGCGGCTGGGGGCGCGCCGCCCGCAGCGGCGACGACGCCCGTCGTGCACCCGGCGTCGCTCTTCCTCGACCGGGCCTACCACCACTACCTCGCGTCCCTCGCCGAGTTCTCCCTCGCGACGCAGCGCGCGCCCGACCCGCTCCGCACGATCAAGCAGCTCACGCAGCGCCTCGGCTCGCTCGAGCTCCGCGGAGCGCCAAAGCCCGTCGTCACCGTCCCGAGCGTCGGCCGCACCCCCAAGGCGGGCGAGCGCACCGACGGGTGGGAGGCGCACGTCGAGAGCGGCGAGGAGGTCAGCAGGCGTGGTGGGCCGATCGCGCGCGCCAAGGGCAACAAGGGGCGCGAGAGTCGCGCGTGGGGCGCGGGAGCCGGCGCCGCAAAGGGCAAGGCGGACAAGGTGGCGCAGGCGCTCGAGGCCGACGAGGCCGCGCAGGCCGAGCAGCGGGCGTAGGCGCGGCGGCGATGCGTGCAACTCTTTCCCTTTAGACGTCTCTCGCTGAGGTCCGCGCAGGAGCGAAAAGCGAGTCTTGACATGTGGGCTAGAGCATACAAGCAGGGCAGGGAGCAAGAGGGAGAGAGCAAAGAAAAGTGTCTACACGCGCGCCGCAAAAAAGTGTCCGTCTCGCGCAGGCTCCAAAAAACCGCCTCCGTCCACTCGGCCGTCGCCACCACCGCACGCACGGCTCACCACCTCCTCGTCTCCGAGCTCTGGTGCGGCACCGCAAAGCCCCCCTCGCGCCCCGCATAGTCGTACGGCGCGTACTCCTCCTCGTCCCGGTACCCGACCACGCTCGTCGCATTCACCACGCCGCCCCCCGCACCTCCGCCCTTCCCTCCCTTGCGGAGCTTGCCCCCGCCCGACGGCGCAGCGTACGAGTCGTCGCTCTCCCCGCGCGCGAGCTCTTTCCGGAGCCCGCTGCCCCTGCTCCCGTCGCGCGCGTGCCGGCCACCGCCGCCGCCGCCGTATGAGTAGCCGCCGGGCGCGATGAGCTCGTCGCTGTCGCCCGGGGCGTACGACGGCCGGCCTTGCGCGGCGGCGGCGCCGTCCCAGAGGCCCGACTGGCGGATCTCGTGCGCTGCGTTCGAGTAGACCGAGTCGTACCGGGCGCTGTGGTGCATGAACGCGGGTCAGTGGGGGCTGGAGGACAGAGAATCGGTCGAGGGAAATCAGCGACGCACTGGTCGAGGCGCTGCTCCGAGGCGTAGATGCTGGTGTACGCGACAAAGTAGAGCTGCGTGCGAGAGACAGGCTCTCACAGTCAGTTCGAGAGGCCCCTGACAACAACAAAGCAGGAACTGCGAAGCACGCACCTCGCACAGGGCGACAATGACAAAGAGCAGGCCCATGATCCCGACCTGGATCCAGGTCCACACGTTGCAGATGTCGCGCGCCGTGCTGTCCGTGTCGTCGAGTGAGAATAGGCGCGTGCACTGCTCGACCCCGGCGGAGTGCTTGACGGCCGAGATGATGATGAGCGCGAGGGCAAGGGCGAGCGCGGCCGTGACGAGGAGGCCGTTGATGCGGAGGCTTGAAGGGTCGGCTGTGAGTCAGCGAGAGTGGTGGAAAGGGACCAAAAGGAACGAGAGGCGCACTAGGACTTGAAGAGGCGAGGCTTGTCGCGCAGCACCCCGACGAAGCCGAAGATTTGGCCCGCGGCGATGGCGAAGCACAGGACCCCGAGGATGTACGACACGAAGCTGGGTGTCGTCACCGAGATGACTGCGGACGGATGAGCACGGTGAGCGGGGGCCGCGCGTCACAATCGAGAGAGAGAGGGGGCTGCGAGAGGCGAGGGACGCACTCGAGGGGGCGGCGAAGCACAGGACGCCCGTGACGATCGAGATAACGAGGAACTGCGCGAGGATGGCATAGATGCCCGAGTTGTCTGTGCATGCCGTGCGGAGTAGCAGCGTAGGCCGAGGGAGGGTAGGAGGGCGAGCGAGTGAGATGGGTGGAGGCGAGTCGAGAGAAGGGGAGGGGGCGAGGTCGCGGACAGGGGTCAGCGCTGCCAGCAGGAGATGCCAGGAAGAGGCACGTACAGAGCGGGACTGCGCAGCACACGTAGGTGCGGGACCAGATGGCCATCGTGTCCACTCGAGGAATCGCCTGATGAGGCGAGGCGGTTGAGCGAGGAGGGCGCGGGGAGTATGTGTTGAGGACGTGTGGGTCGCGTCGCAAGTGCCTAGATGAAGGCGGAGAAAGGGATCAAGCAGGTGTGCGCACTCTCCCGGAGGACGAGGGGCCGAGCGACGAGGGCGCGACTGCGAGGAGGACGAGGGGGCGAGGCGGTGAAGGGGCGCCGGTGGAGAGGCTCTCGCTCAGCTGGTGCAGCTGCTGGCTTGACGAGATGCTCTATAGCTGTGTGTGACTCGCTCAATCGTGCCGATGTCTGCTCTGAGCAAGACACGGTGAAGGGTTGGAGAGCGACACTCGAGGCGAGCCAAGTTGGCCTCGTCGTCTGTCCTTGGTGCGGGCTCGCACTGCGCAGGATGGGCTGGATGAGCTCTCTCGTCGGTGCTGGTGTCTCGCTTGTCCGTCCTACGGCGTTGCCTCAGCTCGCGGTGCAAGTCCGCGACCCTAACACCTCGCCCCCTGTGGCTCTCGCAGAGGGACCCTTGACGGTCCAGCCTCCTGCGCCTGCGCTTGCGATCAAGGTCGCAGTCGACCTAGACGGTGCCGCAGAATTCGTGCGTCCGTGCCCTGGTCGCGCTTGAGCCACATCTCGTACCTTGACCTCGCCGAGTCGCCCCTCCAAATTACGTCGGCCTACCTCCTCAAGGGGCATCGCGGCGGGCGTTCCGCGGCACTCGACCTGCGCAACGATGTCAACTCGCTGGTGCACAGGCGCTACCGCCCAAGTCGCAGGCCCTGTCGCTCGCCTCCCCGGAGGTGCACATTGTCGCCCACAGCTTCCTCAACATGACCGGCCTCGCGAACCATCTCGAGGGCGTCGACCTGCGCTCGTTTGCCCAGGGCTTCTCGAGCAGCGGACTCCCTTTCTCGATGGTCGATGTCGGGAGCCAGAAGCATGCCGCAGACGAGGCCATCAAGGGGCACCCTCCCTTTCTTCCTCGCGACGTGCGAGTGCGTCTGTCCTCGGCGGCAATCGCGACGGAGGGTCCGCCGCAGACCTCCTTCGGCTCGGCCCCGACCTCCTTCACAGCAAGGTCCTCTTGCTTCGCACGACGCCGCTCTGTGCAGAGCGCATCCTCAACCTCGACCTCGGCCTCGAAGAGGTGCGCTTCGAGGGCCTGTTTGACGGGACAGACCCTTCCTCAGGTGACAAACCCGGTATGCTTTCCTGTTCCTCTCATCGATGGCCTTGACCTGATCTTATCGGCGTTGTGCCTCGTCAGTTTTTGTCACTCGCGCCTCGGCTCCTGCCGTCCGCACCGCCTCGACCTCTGCCGCACTTCGTTCCTCGGCTTCCGCAGGCTCTCGGACTGCGCTGGTCCCAGCACTGCACCCCCTCAATGCCGTGCGTACCTGTCCCGACAACCGCCGCGGCTCCGGTCGAGCCCGCCGCTGGTGTCTCGCAGCCGCTGCATCCTCGCCTCGACCCTGCCTCGACCGCAAGCCCTCCTCACAGCCGTCGCTCCCTCAGCCACTTCCGTCGACAGCACTCAGTTCCGCTCCCTAAACCGCATCTCCTCACGTCACGTCGTACGACCCGCTCGTCTCCGTCCTGCGCGGAGGAGCGTCTTCGCCCGTCCGTCTGCACACCCTGACCCTGCCGTCTTGCACCGCTCCATCCTCGTCGCGATTCTCTTCCGTGCTGTTGACGTGTGTGTCGGAGAAGACTCACGAAACCCTGCTGCAGTTGACTCCCTCCTGCGTTCCGCTTCTAGTGCCTCGCCGCCGGCCGCTCGCGCCTCTCGCCCAGAGCCCCGCGCTTGTTGTGACGACGTCAGGAGACACATCCGGCCCCTGAGCCTCTTGACGCACGCTCCCTGCGGGTCCGTCGGGTCTGCTCACGCCGGCGGACCGACCGTCATCTCCTGTCCGCGCCGGACGGACGCTCCCCGTCATCAGGCGCAAACAAGCTCAAGCCGTGGCTTTCGTTTCTCTCTCACGTTCACTTCCAGCCCCAGGCGTTCAGCTCCACCGGGAGGCATGGTCGACAGATCAGCTCGGCAGGACGCAGGGGGGGGTGCCGCTACCCTTGTCGCGACACTCAAGCTTATCAAGGCGCGGGGAGCAGCCGGCGGCTGGGTATTCGGTAACCAGAATGTTCTGTGCGAATGGAAAACCAAGACGTACGACGCCTTGATCACGCAGTGGGCGCGTGCGGGCGACACGCAGAAGCGCACATTCGCAGTTTGGCTCAGCTGGTGGAACGGGGAGGCGCAGGACGGCAAAATCAATCGACTAGTGCGTGCAAGTCTCCGACATTCAGTGAGATGGAACGCTGACGCCTAGCCGCCATGACACAGCCCACGATCCCCCAGCTCGAGACGTGGCTGAGCCCCGGTGCTGGCCTGCCCCCGGCGTTCGGGCACGCCCCCGAGCCCGTCGGCCAGAGAGGGTCACGCAGTTGTCTGCCTGACGCTCCGGTGCGCTCAACGAGTCAGTACCTGCTGCCCGCGCACGAGGGCGGCCCTCCAAACCCGTTCGCGCGCACCGGCCCACCGCCTGAGCTCCTCGCGCCCGCCGAAGCGCCACAGCTTCCCCGACGTGTGCGTACAGCTCTGGGGCCTCCGCATCTGCGCTACTTCCACCCCGAGGCGCACCCTGACGGTCCCTCTCTTTTTGCTGCCTCGCCCAGCGTCGCGGACCTTTGCTGCTTCAGCTTGAGCGGCCATTCACCCTGCAATCTGGGGTACCTCTCTCCTTCGAGCATGCCGCCAATCGACGTCTTGAGCAAGAACCTGGGCAGGTTCGTCAGGCCCCGATCGTCTCGAACTTGCGGCGGCGTGTCTGACCCTGTCCCGCCATTCATTCTCTGCAGCACGACCAGCGCTCGCTCGCCAGAGTGACGCTCCCCCAGATCACCCACCGCTCTGCGCAGCTGCATGGAACGTCCAAGCGAGTGTGGGAAGACCAGCACGCGAGGGTGAGCTACTAGCGCACGACGGCGAACGGGGTGCGTTGGTCCCCAGGCTGCTCGCTCCTTCGCCTCCTTCTCACGCGCCCTCGATGCAGGCTACTTTGGCCGGCTCCTCCAAGGTACTCTGGCCAAGTGCCCTCCGCTTCCGATCTTGCGGCGGTCTTGCGGCGGCTCAACGATTGTAGATACAAGCGCGCCGGAGGGAGAGGGCAGTTTGAGAAGGTCGAGCCGGGTAGGCAGACACCGTCGCTCGACCAAGGCGAACGTGACGAACAGGAGACAAAGAGAGAGAGAGAGAGATCAGCAAGCGCGCCCGGATCGTCTCGTGACGAGAGTAGCTGCCAGGCAACCGGTGCGAACGAGCGGCGGAGAGAAACTTGCTCCGGCCACCGTCCGCGACGTCCGCGCGCCTCCTGTCCAGCGTCGGCCAGATTGCGTCCGTCCCCGTGCGTTCGTACTTGGCCTCCTGTCCGAAGATCGATCGCATGTCCGCGCCCTCGCGGGGGAACGCAAGGGGGCTGCTGCCCCGGGGTCTCGCTCCTTTCTGCCCTTCGTTCCTCCGACACTGCTTCTGCCGATGTCGCTCATCGCACAGTACTCGCTTGTAGGCGTCCGCGATCTCGACCCTCCCAATGACCTGGGCTCGGGCTTGATGCGTGCGTTCGAGCTGGTCAAGGCGCAAGTCCCCGCGGACCCAGAAGGACGGTGGCAACGATCCTATATCCTGGATACCAGGGTTGCGCTCAAGGAGTGGAAGGATCACATGACCAACGTCCTGCTCGAGCAGTGGATGTCGTCGAGCTTGGCCAACCGCGTGCACTTCGCCAAGGCCATGATGTGGTGGAACGACCAGATGCAGGCTGCAAGGTCGCTCACGGCTGCCCGAATGGTGCGCTCACTCTCGCGTGACTCTTCGTACCCTCAGACTGACTGTCAGGACTGCAGCCACCACTCTGGGTCCTGCGAGGATGGTTGGAGGGCAAGGCCATGGAGCACAGGTGGGACGCGCAGCAGCGGACCTGGATTCCGTATGACCCGGTCAAGGAGGCGTCGCTCGCCAAAGCCCCTCCTCTTGCTCAAATCAGCGATCGCACGGCCCAGCGGTACGGCCTGGACAAGGCAGAGTGGGAGAGGAGCGCGAACAGGAGGCGATTCTAGCGCGAGCCTGTCCAGGTGCGCCGTCGCCCGTTCTTGCGCCCTCCACTCTGTACTGACTCTTTTCGCTCGTCAAAAAGCTCACCAACTTGTCACGCCGGTCCAGTCTCCGCCCTGCGCACCGTGCCTGTTCTCGTCTCCAGGCAGACCCGATCTCTAGTTCTGTCGCTGCCACAACTTGCCCTCTTGTCCGTTCCTCGAGGGGCCAGCTCCACCGGCTCTTCGTCGCCCCGTGCTTTCTACGCGTTCTGAGCGAGACGCCCGACTGACCGCATCCGCCTGTGCCGCGCCTAGCGCGCTTCCCATGCGCTTGTCGGAAAGCACTCCCTAGCCTGCTCGCACCGGTTCATACGTCATCAGCGCCGTCCTGCGTGATACGACTCTCGCGAGAGTCCCCCGGGAAGGCACGCGCAAGGGGCAAGCGACGGGTCTATTCACAGCCTGCAAGCGGTTCGCCCCCTCCGCGCCTAGGCTCTTCCTCTCCCTCGCATCGCCTCACCAACGGTTCCAACGACGCCCGCCGCCGCCGCCGTAGTACTCTCCACGCTTCTGGCGCCTCGCCTCGCGCTTTAACCACCCCTTGACCTGCTCCTAGCTGTTGGCGATCTCGTTCTCAATGTCGGGCGCCTCGGTCGCGTCCCCCGAGAGCTCGACGCCGTTGGCCCTCGCCGCTAAGACGAGCTGGTCGAGGTCGTCGCGCGAGAACGTCTTGTAACCACTCGGGCAGCGTGTACCCGCCCTGGAACCAGCCGCTGAGCTCGCTGCTCTGGTCCCGCCACGAGAGCTCCTGCACCTCGCCGAGGTCGGCGTAGACGTTGTCGAGCTGCAGCGAGGTGAGCGACGCGAGCTTCTTGTCGCCGCTGATGATTTCGAGGAGGTACGCCGCCGAGACGACCGAGCCGTGCCCGAACGCGAGGTGCTGGAGCGGGAGGTGGCGCAGGACCTTGAACGACGGCTTGTCGCGGCACGCGCAGCCTGAGCCGACTTGAACCGAGGTGATTGCCGGCAGGCTCTTGAGCGCCTTGGGCAGCTTTCACGACAGCGCCGCGCTGCTCGCCTCCAGCTCGAGCGCTGTGACCGTCCCGAACGCCCGGCGGCTTTGAGCAGGGGCGCGGCGACGACAGGATTGACCCTGTCAGTCAACTTTGGAGTGGCAAGCTGAGGGCAGCGCTGGAATTAATCGACGGCGCCCGGGCTCGACTCTGAATGGGAGAGGGCGAGTTCGCGCAGGGCTCCGAGGGTGAAGACGATGCCTGGCTGGACCTCGTCGAGCTCGCCGTCCGACACCCGGACGTTGAAAGAGAGCTTCTCGAGGCGAGGGAAGGATCCCAGGCCGCACAGGACCGAGGGGAGGCACGGGTCGGGTTGGCCCGCGACGACTCCCCTGAGGGTGAGGCGCTCGCGGCGCGGCATGATGGGTGAGCCGCCATCCGCTGCGCGCTTGAGAAACGCTGTGACGAGGCGACCACCGTCGAGGTCGAGGTTGCGGACGTTCGGGAGGGACGTGAAGACGAGCTCGAGCGAGTCCGCCGCGGCATCTTCGCCCGTCCTCTGCACCCCGCCGACGACCTTGAACGACTCGCACGCGACGCCGACGCCCTTGCGGATCCTCAGACTGCGGCAATAGCTCAACAGCATACGCGGGCTGACGATCTTGACGCGGCGGTAGATGGCGCAGTGGTGCGCGTCGTGAAAGCAGAGGAGAGCGCGGCAGATGGGTCCACGAGGCGTGCAATCCGAGTAGGCGTCCTTGAAGATGGTGTCGAGCAGCTCGACGGGGAGGGTGAGGAGCTTGGAAGACTGGGCGACCCTGCTTGGCGGGTGGATGAGCTGGTGAAGGGGGGGCCGTCAGCTCCAGGTGCAGCGCGGCGAGGGCGTGGGCGGCTGTTACAAGGCATACCTTGGCGTTGGTGGAAGGAACTGACGCCACGTGAAGCAGAAGGAGCGAGTCGACGAGGAGCCAGTGAGAGAATGGAGTCAGAGGAGGAACAGCGCCGGGGGAGCCTTGGTCAACCCCGCTTGGCGAGACCAACGAGTCATGCACAGCGCTACTGACACCCTTTGAGTAAGTCTGGGAGCCTGCGTACGTCCACTCGGCGCGAGCAACGAGACCTAGGCCCGACTCGCACTGAGAGAGCCGGCACTCGTCGCCCGCAACCTTGTGGGGCTTGCTCGCGCGCAGCTCTCGTGCCTGTGTAGCATATGTAGGTTGCTCTCCGTGGCCACCTGGCGCTCTTCCCGGGAGCGATGTCGGGGGAGGAAGAGCGACCGCCCGCAAGTTCCCCGGGTTCGCCTCCGTCATCCCACAGCCTCGACCTCACCTCGCACTCGAGATGGCTCCCAGGCTGTCCAGACGCCAGCAACGCGAGCTGGATGAGCTCGCCGACCTCGAACGAGCCAACCGCGCCGCCTCGTCCCTCCCTACAGAGGACGACGTCGAGTCGAGCGATGAAGACCAGGGAACTGCGACCCACCCCGCAAAGGGCGGATTCGGCGCAGTGAGTCTCTTGGTTCGATCCAGCGCTACCCTCAGAGCTGACCCGCTTGCGCCCGCAGCTCGATCTCGGAGACGACCTTGACGACGACGAGCCCGAGGAGGACGAGGAAGCCCAGGCAGCTCCCGCAAAGGTGCGCTGCTTCGTGCCTTTATAGTCACAGACTGTGCTCACACAGCGTCCGCAGAGTAAGAAGAGCAACAAGAAGAAGAAGAAGAAGGCCAAGGCCGCTCCGACCGACTCTCCCGCCGCCGCACCCGACTCGCTCTCCTTTCCCGCCGCCGCACAACCCGATCCTCCCTCACAGAGCAAGAGCAAGAAGAAGAAGAAGCCGTCCAAGGCGGAACCCGCGGCGCCACCCGCGGACGACGGGATGGACGAGATTGACCGCGCTCTCGCGGAGCTCGCGGTCAAGGGCGGCGACTCGGCCACGACGGCGACGGCAGGGCCGCAGAAGCGTTTGGACCCGAAATGGTTGGCTGTCAAGGAGGTGCGCACCTGTGTACTCGCTGACAGCGGGGCTAAGCTGATGCTTGGGCGCCTCTCGACAGGCCTACACGTTCGACCCGAAATTTCTCGACTCGGATGCCGAGCTGCGTCGCATGTTTGGGAGCAAAGTCGTGCGTCAGCGTTGGCGAGCCTGGCGCCCAGGTCAAGCGGAACTGACGCTTCTGTCCCCACAGATCGGCGCCGCGCCGCAAGCGCCTCGCTCGCACCTGCACGCCCGCTTCGCCAACAACCCTCACCACGCGACCTCTGTCCGCCGCGCGCCCTCCTACCTCGCGACTCCCGAGCCGGGCTGGCCCTCGCCCTCTGGCGTGCTGGGCCTCGTACGGTACGACGGGCCCGAGGCGCACGACGACGATGCGAGCGGCGAGTGGCACACGTTTGCCCACCCGCCGTCGTACAAGCAGGCGCAGCTCATGTTCCTCGAGGTGCTCCAGCAGGCGGACGGGAACCGCCTGTATGACGTCCTGGCGGCGCTGCCCTACCACGTCGACACGCACATGCAGCTCTCCGAGATGATGGCGCAGCAGGGCGACCTCGGTGCGTCGGCTCGCTCTTTCTTAACCCCGCGGTCGCCTCGCTCACCCTGCTCGACGTACACAGGCGCCTCGTCGACGCACCTCACTCGCGCGTTCTACGCCCTCTCCGCCCCGCTCCCGCCGACCTTCACCTCGGGGTCATTTCGCCTGCCGTACAGCCAGGTCGAGAACCGCGCCCTGTACCTCGGCATTGCGCGCAAGGTGGCGCTCATGGTCAAACGCGGGACGTGGCGCACGGGCTTCGAGTGGGCCAAGATCGGCCTGGGAATGGGCGGCGCCGAGGACCCCGTCGGGATGCTGTGCTGGTGCGTCTCTCCCCGTCTCTGACCTTTGGCTTTTGGGCCCAGCCGACACTCAGCCGCGCGCAGGATCGACTTCCTCGCGCCCAAAGCCGGGCAGAACGACTGGTTCTTCAAGACGGTCGCCGCGCTCGACGCTGCCTACCCGGACATGCGCGTGCACAGCTACCCGGGCCTTGCATTCGCCAAGGCGCTCTGCATCCGCAACCAAGAGGAGGAACGCAAGGAGGTGCGTGGTCCCGATTCCTATCTCAGCTCGGAGCCGCCAGGGCTGACGACTCGCGACGAGCAGGACGACAAGAAGAGCTCGGCGGCATTGAAGAGCGCAGTACTGCGCTTCCCGATGGTCGCGACGCTGCTTTCGAACACGAGCGCGTTCGACCTGCCGCCCTCTTTCGTCACGCACCGCCGCGCGCAGCTTGACGGCGCCTTCACGTGCGTCTGCCCCCGCTCTGCCCAGCTCACTCGCGCCACCGACTGTCTGGAACCACCGACTGACTGGAACCACCTGCTGACCCAAATGGCGCCGTTGCCCACAGCAAGAACGCCTCGTACGCCCTCTCGCTCCTCTCCGAGCTGTACGTCGCGCGGTCGTCCCCGCTGTGGAAGGACCCGGCCTCGACCGCCTGGCTGCGCAAGGTCGTCGTCGACGCGGCGCCCTCGCTCGACGACACGTCGCTCGAGGACGTCCGTGTCGGGGAGAAGCTCTTCGACGAGGGGCCGTTCCCGCAGGGGTACGCCCCGGCGGGGCTGATCCGCGCGGCGTTCATCTCGGGTGCGTCCTCCTCTTCCCCCCCTCTCCGTTCGCGCACGGTCGCGGGGCGCTGACTCGGCAAGAGTGCGCACCTCTGCGCAGAGATCGCCTCTGTCAAGCCCTACCTCCCGCCGTCGACCCGCTCGGGCACGACCTACTCGTTCGACCCTCTCCCGCCCACGTCGCCCCACGCGACCTTCTACGACGACGCCTACTTTGCCGACCTGTACGCCGCGTCGTCGTCGCGCTCTCGCCGCCGGGGCGTGCCGGGGCAGCAGCAGCAGCGAGGCGCAGGAGGCGGAGGCGGAGGTGGTGCAGGCGACGTCGCGGCGGCGCTGCGCGACGGCCTGATGCGCATGCTGGGGATGGGACCGGAAGGCCCGCAGGTCGAGCTCAACGACGAGCTGCGCGCCGAGCTGCTCGAGGAGCTCGCGATGCTCAATGGGGGAGGCGGCGGAGGGGGCATGCCGGGCGGGTTCGACGGCGAGGAGGGGGAGGAGGGCGAAGAGGAGGGAGAGGAGTGGGAGGACGACGAGGAGGGGGAGCAGCAGGCGGCGAACGTGGTGCAGCGGTTGGCGGCCATGTTTGGCATGGGCGGCGGTGGCGGCGGGGGAGCTGCACAGGCGGGGCAGCAGCAACAGCAGCAGGGGCAGGAGCAGCAGGAGTGAGGCCGTGCGCTGCAATGCGTCTGTCTCCGTCCCTCTCGGGCCTCTCCTGTGAGAGGAGCCGTCAACACTTGGAGAATGCACAGCAACACGTGGAGATAGAGAGCTCGTCAACAAGCAGACCAGTCTAGCGAATCACGACCGACACCCACTGTCCCAGCTCCTCGACCGAGCGCTCCTCCTCCCTCCTCCAGCCGCCGCTCCCAAACAGCGAAGCCGCGAGACTGCTCCGCCTCCTGACCTTGTCCTCGTGTGCGCCGCTCGTCTCCTCAGCGCTCATAGTCGCGGAAGGGGGAACGCCGCTCAGCCGCCGGGAGAGCTTGCTCAGCCCCCGGCGGACAGAGGCAAAGCTCCCTGAGCGGGAGAGACCGCCTGTCGCGCCGCTGTGAGGGCGGTACACCCCGGCCGCAGAGGCAGGGACGGCGAAATGGTCCACCCGGCGCGCGTCCTCCGCGTCGGGCCGGTCCTCCCTTCGCCGCCGCCGCGCCTCCTCCCGCGCGCCGACCCAGCTCGACCTCCCCGACCCCTCTGCCCTCCTCCTCTCCACCCTCCCCTCGACCGCGCCCCACCCATCCCCATACCTCCCCGTGCCCCTCCCGCCATCAAGGAATGCCGTAGGGCAGAGCACCTCGCGCCACGAGACGCGGTACCGCGCCTCGAGGGGCGAGTCGGGCGCGGCGAGGCGCGCCAGGTCCGCCGTGAGGAGCGTGGCGGTCGAGGGGCGGTGGCGCGGGGTGCGGCGCGAGGGCGGGCGGGGCGACGGGGCCCTCGCCGCGTCGTCGGGGGCGAACAGCCCGGAGAGCGAGCGCCGCAGGCGCGGCCGGCACGTGTACGTGTCGCAGTGCGCTGCGTCGGCGCCGGCGTGCGCGTCGGGGGATGCCCTCGCGGAGGGGTGGGAGCCGGGCGGGGAGGCGGCGAGCGACTCCTCGGCGGGAGATGGAGAGGAACAAGGAGAGCCAGGCCGGCTGGACCGCGCCCGCGAGCGAGAGTGAGAGCGAGAGCGGCTCGGCGCGCGTGACGAGGTCCGGGAACCCGGCGCCGCGACGGGGAGCTCGTCTCCCTCGTCTGCCGCGCACGCGGTACCGAGCCCGCTCGCGACGAGGAGGCTGCGCCGTCGAGCGTCTTCCGTCCTCGTCGATGCGGACGCAGAGGGCGGCGTCGGGCACGTCTCGACAAGCTCGACAAAGTGGCCTATTGGGGGACGGGGGCGCGGCGGAGTCGCTGTCGGGCGCGAGGGGGGCGGCGTCCGCTCGAGAGGCTGCGGCGCACATGTGGCGTCGAGCGGGCTCGTCCATGTTTCGCTCCAGGGGGACGAGGACAAGGGGAGCGACGTGTCGGGCGTCGTCGCCGTGCTGCCGTTGTGCTCGTCATCCTCGTTTCTTTGATTTGCTGCGTCGCCGTCGCCGTCGTTGTGGTCGTGGTCGTCGTAGTCAAACAACGACCCCGGGCGGGACGAGTACTCGCTCGACGCGTCGAGCCCGTGGATTTCGAAACCGTCGCCACTGCCCTCGTCCGCATCGCCGTAACGCTCGCCCCCGTCCACAGTGCCCTCATACGGCACGAAGCCCCGCAGCGTATCGAAGGCGCCGGACGGGAGGCGCGAGAACGAGAGCGACTGCTCGGCGAGAGCTTCGCCGACGGGGTCGTCGAGGATGGGGGTGCACTCCTTCCACTGGCGCGACTCGAACGAGTTGCGGAAGGGAAGGGGGGAGTGCGAATCGGTGTCGAGTTCGTCGTCGTCGTCGTCATTGTCGAGAGTGGGCGTGAAGGGAGGCGTGTCGGTGAGGGGGAGGTCGACGAGAGGTGCGGGGGCTTGTGCGGCGTCTCCGACCTTTGTCGGCGCCGGCGAGCGAGCGCGGGGCCGTACGAGGTTGCTGAGGTCGGCGAGGGGCTGTGGGGAGACGTTGAATCAGCACTCGAGACGAGCGAGCGGGGGAAGGAGGCGCGAGCGCACGCGAGAGAGGGAGCGCCTCAAAGTCTGCGGCATGGTGCGCGTGCACTTGGAGGGTCGTGATGCGTCGCGTCAGAAGAGGTCGTCGAGGCGGGGCGTCAAGGAGGTCGTCGAGGCGAGGTTGGTTGAGTGAGGCGAACAGGAGGTCAGGTCGAGCAGGGAGAGAGGTCTGAGGGCAACGAGGCCCGTGTCAGCTCGACCTGGTGGGTTGCGCTCGACTGAGTAGGAGAATGTGGGATTGTGCGCACCTGTACCAAGGGCAAGCGTGCCGCAGCACGGCGTAGGGAGCGACCAAGGGGCGAGTCGCTCAACCTTCGCGCGCGGCTGGAGTGCCCGATCAGCCGGACAAAAGCTCGAGCAGCGGTTGCACGGCAGTGGGGGCGGCTCGGGGCTTGAAAGGGTGTACTCTGGAGGGTGTAGCCGTGGCTTGGGCTGCTCAGCAGACCAGCACGCGGTGTGCCAGGGACGGCGACGACGAAGACAGGAGCGCGAGTGCGGCAGTCGGCAGCTGGGTTGGCTCTACTGCCACCTCGTGACGCTTTCCGTTCGAGGTCGACGCTGCCCAGCCCTTGTGCTGCCACTTGCTGCAGCCCTTGGACTTGCCCCGCCATGAACGGCGCACCCTCACCCGCTCCCGCTCCCCCTCCTCCTCCTCCTCCCGCCGCGACTGCTGCCGCTGCCCCGCCTCCTCCGGCTCAGCCTGCACAACCGGCACAGCCAGTCCCGCCCCGTGTCCAGGTCGAACAGACCCTCGAACACCTCCTCCAAACCCTCCTCGAACTCGGCATCTGTGCGTCCCACTCACTCGCTCGGATGGCTTCCTCCCTCTCTCACTCTCCTCACCCACATCTCCCCCACTCCAGGCGCCAGCGACGTCCAGGAAACCGCACTCGAGAGCTCTCCTCACGGTGTCGCAAGCGGCGTCCCCGGTGGACTCGTCGGCCGCAAGACGTGCGTCTCCCCACCCCTCTCTTTCTCTCACACGCAAGGCCGCGGCGCCCTGACCCCTCGCCGCTTTTTGCACCCCACAGGCAGCAAACGATCGAGCAGCTTGCGCGCCTGCACGCCCAGAAGGACCTCGTCGCCGACGTCAACATCCCCATAGAGGTCATCAAGTGCGCTCCACGTCCTCCTCTCTACCTTGCCCCTCGCTCCACCTCGCTCACCCGCCTCCCTCGCTCACGCGCAGCCTCGTGGACCAAGGCAAGAACCCTCACCTGCACACCAAGAACTACATCGAGCGCCTCTCGGGCGAAAACATGTACACCAACGGGATCCTCTCGGCCGTCGGCGTGCGTCCCTCCCTCCCCTCCCTGCGTCCCCTGCTTTTCCCTCCCTCTGGCGCGCTCACTGACCGCGGACTCACGCTCACGCGCGCGCATGGCAGGGTTACCGCGACCTCCTCCGCGCGCAACTCGGCGAGGCCTTCCCGGACCTCGCAGAGTACGTCGCGGCGACCGGTGCCGCGCGTCCTGCGGCGGCGGCGGCGGCGGCGGCGGCGGCGCCTGCTGCTGCGAACGGGACGGGCGGAGCGGGTGCGGGGGAGGGGGTGAATGGCGGAGGGGAGGGGGACGTCAAGATGGAGGACGTGCGATGAGGTGCGCTGCGGTGCAGAGGGACAGAGAGGGTCGTGGATGATCCTCGGCGAGTGCCGCTGAGGTACGCCGACCCTCGACGCGACGAGCTCCGCACTCGAGACAGGTGCGCCTCGCTCCGCCCTCGGCCGCTTTTCCATTCTTGATACTTGGGCTGACACCCTGCCTCCTCTGCAGCAGCACGCAGATGCATCGCAATCTGCGTACGCGACGCCTCACGCGCGCACTTGAGGTGCGCACGCGCGAAGACCCGGCAGGGCGTCTTCACGCCGCACCTAGCTGTAGCCCATCACCAGCGCATCTCTCATCGAGCTGGTGCGCTGGCACCTCGCCGCGCAGAAGGGGATGACCCTGCAAGCGCCGCTGCGGTGTGTGCCCAGAACCGTGCAGAGCTGAGGCGAGGTCGAAATTATGGGACTGCTCATCGCTAAAGCTGGGAGAAGCGCGGGCGACTGAGAGGGAGGAAGAAGAGGAGCGAGCGGGCGCCGTCCATGCGCGCGAGGAGGGGTCCTCAGAGCACTTGTCCGCGAGTTCGGCGCTCGGGCCACTCAGGAGTCGAGCTGTCTCGGCTTTCTCGACGCTCGTTGCGGGCGCAGGGGCGTTACCAAGAAGGGGTCTTGAAGACAGCCGACGCGGCTACGGGTCCCTCAGAATACCCTCCCTCCCACCGCGCGCGAATGAGGCTCCTCACGTCGGACGCAGCTGCGGTGAGTGTGCACGGGGCACGCACCTCCTGCATCCTTCCGCGCCCCGCAGAGTCTGTGAAGGAGGCCGGCCGTGAAGCATGGGGCTGTCAGCGCACGGGGCGAGGTGAAGGGAGGGCACGTCAGGGGGAGGGGACGCACTCGAGACTCTTGCGACAAAGTGCACCGCCTCGACCTATCCGACCCACGAGCCCGGGATCTGCGCATCTGACGCGGCCTTCGTAGCGTTGTAGACCCTGACGTACGGGGAGTGCGCGAGGCGGTCGTCCAGGTCGGTCAAGAAGTCCTCGCGGACGCGCCCCTTGATCCACTCTGGCATGTCGGCAACGTCGACGAGCTCGAGCAGCCGCTGTATGCTGCGGATCTCGAGGTCTTCGAACTCGGCGCGCGACAGGCGCGCGTCGGGCCCGGATCCCTGGGCGGCGTGGGTCTCGCAGGCGAGTTGCCGGCGGAAGATGTCGCCGAGCACGAGCGGGTACCCGCGCCCCGCGCAGCCCTCTTGGCCCTGCTGAGCGTCGGACTGACCCGCTACCTGCATGAGGGTGCAGTAGTCGTAGCGGATTCCGTCAACCGACTCGGCAAAGGTGCGCCAGGGCGCGGTTGATGTCAAAGGAGAAGGTCGCATCGAAGAGACACGCATAGGCTTGCATCCGGAAGTCGGTGTCGACGCGCTCGCTCGCGATGTCGCCAGTGTCGGGGCGGGTGCACGAGTCCACGAAAAGCTACAGCAGCGAGTCGTCAGAATGCTCGGCGGTCACGGCTGCAAGGGACACCGTACGCACCTCCCACGCGCGAATCTTGTCTGCCTGCGTCTCGCGTCTGCTCTGCACCATGTCGCGCAAGGCGGCGGCCTTTCCGTGCGGCTGCAGCGTGGCCAAGTTGAGCATCTTGACCTCGTGGCCGTTCATGGGGGGCATCCAAAAGCGCTTCGGTTCGCGGCCACACAGCACTTTGTGCGTGGGCCAGAGCTAGGGGCGAGACGGGGCGTCAGCTTGACTGGCAATTTCGTCATCGCGAGAGGCGAAAGAGGAGGGGGAGGCGAGAGCGCGAGCACGAGAGACTGGCAGCGGGGAGAGCAGTAGTAGATGGCCTGGCACGCGCTGCACCGATTACTTGCGGGGTCCTGGCACGCCGCGCACCTCGGAGACTCTGCCGCGGCCATCTGAGAGGGGAGACGAGGGCGAGATGAAGACCGGGGGTTGATGAGGAGGTCGAGGCGAGAAGTTGTGTCGGCGACGGCTTCTGGCGGGCTATGTGGTTGGTTGGCGAAGTCGATGAGGGAGATGTGGACAAGCCTGACGGCGTAACGCGGTCGTGCGGTGGGGTCAACCTCGGAGGTCGCGTCGCCAGAGGGGCCTTCGTGCTCGGCGCCAGCGCGGGTCTCGCCCCGTCCTCTAACTCTCGGTGGAACCTTGCGACTCGTGCACACACAGACCCTGTTGACATTGCGAGAGCGACTCGACCGCGCCCCTGGCGACCACCTCCGACGAGGCAGCTTTCCCGACCGACCGCGCCGCGCAGCACCTTCCCCCCCCACCCCCCCCGGCCCTCGGTGGGCCCACCCGATCGACACTCGACTACTCCTCGGCGTGGTAGTGCGACCGCCTGTACGCGCCGAGGCGCCTCCTCGCGTCGGCGAGGTTCTTCTCGAGCGTGACAATCTCGACCTGGACCTCCATCTCGCGCATCTTGAACTCGTGCGCGTTCATGGCGTCCGGGTTGAGGTCGTCGCCGTCGCGCTGGAGCTGCTCCTCGGTGATGGCCTTGACCTGGCGCACGAGGGCGCGGCACGCGTCCGTGACGGCCTTTGCGGCGCGCTCGAGCTGCTCCTGCGTCTGCGACATGAGCTCGCTCTTGACGCGGCTGGCCTGGACGAGCTGCGCCGTCGCGCTCGCGACTTCGTTCGAGGCGACGATGAGCTGCTCGAGCGTCTTGGTCCCGCTGATGACGCCGTCGGCCGTCTCGATGAGGAACGTCGTGGCGCGCGCGACGGCCTTTGCCGCCGAGATGAGGCCCTCGGTCCAGCGGTGGTTGCGCTTGTAGAAGGCCGTCGACGTGCTCGACCCTTTGCCCTGGGCGACAATCTCCTGCTGCGAGTCGGTCGCCGCCTTGATGAGGCGCCCGATGGCGTTGGTGATGGCGAGCGCGCTCGCGAGGATGGCATCGTGCACCTGGAGCTCGGTCGCGCTCTGACGCGAGTCCTTGGGGCGCGCCATGAGCGCTTGCAGGCGCTTGGTCGCCTCCTCGATGGCGCGCGCCGCCGCCTGCATCTCGGACTCGACGAGGTCGTTGAGGTCGCCGCTCGCCTTTGCGAGGTTGCCCGCGCCCGCCTTGGGCTTGAGGCCCTCGACCGACTGGGCGAGCTTCTGCAGCGCGCTGCGCACCTCCATGTTGTTGCGGATGACGACCTCCTTGCGCGCTTCGGGCTGGGCGCCCTGGAGACGGTACGACTGGACGCTGTTGAAGAAGCGCACGGCGGCGACGCCGGGCACACGACCGGCCTGAGTCAGGGTGTCAATGGCGGCGTCGTCCGGCGCGAGGCGCGAGAGGCCCTTGGTGTTGGTGAGGACCTCTGCGAGGGCTTGGGCAAAGTTGTTGGCCGTCTTGATGACCTCGACGTGCTCGCCGCCCTTGTCGCGCGACAAGAAGAGGTCAAACACCATGGCAAACTCGGTGGCGCTCGTCGTCGCCTTTTCGATCATCGACAAGGTGTACTCGGGCGTCGAGTTCTGATTGCCGTCGTGCATGGGCGACTCGAGCTCGTACAGGGCGTCGTCGACCTTGTGCGCGCACGCCTGCAGGATCGAGTCGATGATGTCGTTGAACTTCTTCTCCTGGTCGAGGACAAGGTTGTCGATCTGGGCGTTGACGGCCTCGTCGGCGACGCCCTGCGTCACCTGCAGCTCCGACAGCTGCCGGATCGTGTCGTCCATGCCCTCCTGCATGATGGCAATCTCCTGGTCCTTCTCGTCGCGCACGCGGTCCGCCTCGCCGCGCTGGTCGTCGAGCTTGGAGAGCAGCTCGTCGATCCGGTCCTGCTTGTTCTGCGGGAGTCGGGAGACGGCAGAGGGGGTCAGTCTTTGTCGGACATGGCGTCAAGGGAGACGGGACGCACGCGGAGCGAGTTCTCGAGCTCGTCGATCTGCCGGTTGAACTTGGACATGACGGACGACACCTCGGAGCCCTTGCTACGCGACGCGTCCTCGAAGCGCTCCTCGGCAAAGCGCAAGTCGCGCTTGAGGCGCTCGACCTCGTCCTTCTGGCTCGACTTGACGCGGTCGAGGTCGAACCGGGCGCGGTCGCGCTCACGCATCATGTCGGCAAGCTCGAGGTTCTTGGCCTTGACGTCGCGCTCCATGCGCTCCATCTTGTCGATGGCCTCCTGCGCCGAATTGGCCTTGAGCTGCATCTGCTTGTACTTGCCGAGCATCTCGAGGTGCTCGTTGCGCAGCTGCGAGTAGAGCTTGGCGAGCGCCTCGTACTTGTTGCGCCACAGTGTCACTTGGTCCTGGAGCTGCTGCAGCATCTGGTCCTTGCTCGACATCTGCTGCTGGATCGTCGCCGACACGTTGGCGAGCTCGCCTTCGAGCGCCTTGACCCGCTGCACGTGCGCGACACAAGAGGGCAAAAGAAGTCAGCGGGCGAGGTGGAAGCTCGAAGGAGAGCCACGCACCGCGTCGTAGCGCTCGAGCATCATCTGGTCCCGCTCCCACTGTCCCCGCAGGCCGAGGATCTCGCGCTCGAGCTCGGCCATCCGCCCCTGGTTCATCCCGACAAGCTGCTGCTCGCGCAGCTGCCTCTCGAGCGCCTCCTGCGCCTCGCGCTCGCGCTGCTGCTGCAGGCGCTGCTGCTCCGCAAACTCGCGCTCCTGCCGCTCCTGGTCCTCGCGGAGTCGGCGCGCGTCGGCGTCCCGCTGCGCGACGAGCGCCGCCTGCTTGCGCTCGTACTCCTCGAGGGCGCGGCGCTGCTCCTCGATGTCGATCCCGGCCGAGGGGGGCGCGGGAGGCGGGGTCGGCTGCTTGGACTGCTGCGGGGGAGGGCGCCGCGGGAGGTCGGGCGTGTCGCCCGAGTCGATGAGGGACGGAGGGTCCTGAGGCAGCTTGGGCACGTTGATGAGGCCCGTGAGGTACTTCAGGTTGGAGCACTCGTAGTAAAACTTGCGGAGCGAAAAGTGCTGGTGGTCGTAGCGCTCCTTGAGCGGTTCGAGGGCGTCCATCGACTCGGTGCGGCGGTACATGGCGCGCAGCATGCTGATGATGAAGCGGTAGATGCCGTACGACTCCTTGACCTGAGGCACAAGCGCCGAGATGCGGCACTCGTTGTTGGCCGAGCCGCGGAAGTGCGCAAAGATGAGCTTCTGGAACGCGTCAATGTCGTCCTGGAGGTTCATGAGGTCCATGATGGTCTCGAAGCTGTGTGTGCGCACGGCGTGACACGGTGAGCAAGTTCCGCTCGGATGAGGGGAGAGAGCGAGCGAGAAAGGCTCACCCCTCGTTCGGGTCGTCAATGCCCCGCAGCGCGACATACTCCTCGTACTCGAACAAGCCGTTGAACGCCGTGTGGTGGCGGTGAAACTTGAGCTTGGCGAGGATGAGCTTGACGTAGGCGCGGATGAGCGATCCGTAGCCTATGCACGCCAGAGCTTACGCGTTAGCAGGGGTCCGCAAGGAAAGGAGAGATGCGACGCACCGCGGGATGCGTCACCGCCGACTGTTCGCGCGCACGTCTCGAGCCACGACGTCTGGTTCTGCGCCTCCTTGAGCGTCTGGAAGCGAGACAGAAGCGGTCAACGTCCGGCGTTTTGCAAGGGCCACGCGGCGCAGGGGAAGTGACGGGCAACGCACGATCGGGTGACCCTCTTGGAGGATCTTGTGGACGGTGATGAGGCCCTTGAAGGTCTGCACCTCGTCCGAGAGGATGGGCTGGACACGGAGCGCGGCCCAGATGGACGCCGACGAGCGATAGTCCCACGTGTAGACGATCGCCTCTGCGCGAGCAAGGGGGGTCGACATCAGTAGTCGCTCACGCAAATGCAGCTCGCAAGGCGGGGCGGATGGGCGCTGGGCTTGATCGCCCGCTCGCTCAAGCTGCGAAGGGTGGGGAGGTTGGGGGAGGGGGAACGTACTGCGGACGTGCTTCTGCTTCGGGGCCGTCTCATCCGGGTTGGTAGCCTTTTTGATGGCGTTGTTGAGCTCTGCCTCTGCCTTCTCCTTATCCACGGGGCGGGTAGGGTTGTGCTGGAGGGTCGAGGGCCGCGAGTCGTAGTCGTCGCGGTCGCGGTCAATGTAGTCGGACGTGGCCGTGTTGGCACGGCTGCGAGAACCGAACCTGCGGGACGGAGCAACCTGCAGTGAGCGGAAGAGCGCCGGGAGGGTGGGCGGTGCACGCGGTCCGAGAGAGCTGCGACGAGAGCGAGGGCTCACATGGTGGGCGGTGCGTTCGCGGCTGCAGGAGTTTGTTGTGATTGAAGGAGTCAGTACGGCGTCTCTGTATCTCCAAAGGCGCGTGCTCACCTGTGAGAGCGAGACGAGGGGGGGGGATGCGATCGGGGGTGACGAGCGGTGTGGGGGTCGGGCGATGCCACCAGAAAGCGGGCGCAGCTGTGGGTGATGCGGTCTTGTCGAGCGGGCTTAGTCTGGCTTGCCCGCACTGGCCACAGGCGCTCGAGGTGAGAGCTGGTGGGGGTGGGTTGCGGAGCCGAACCAGCCGAGGGCCGACACGGGCAGAGGGCTGGCCCTCGACCACCACGCTCGCACACCGCCAGGACGCTCGTAGGCACGCGGGCTTGCCTCCTGAGCATTGCACAGACTCGCCGCGGCTGGTCCCGCTGCTTCCGCTTCCTCGCTCGCGCTGCACTCGAGGGTAGCGTCTGTAACGCTACTGTGGCGGCGTTTTTGAGGCCTGTGGGCGCCTGCGGTTGCGCCTGCACAGAGCGGAGACATTGCTCGAGGACCGCTGCCTTTGCGAGCGACGGGCTAGCGAGGTCAGTGTGTACCACGGCCAAACCACGGCGGCCTGGCGGAGGGAGGACGCACCTCGCTCGGGACGGGGCTCGCCGGACAAGGCCGTGACCAGGCGTGTAGACCTCGCGGCGACTCGACCCGAGCAGAGGGATCGAGTCGGCAAAGCGCAAGCTGTACTGCCTCTCAAGGACACGCACCGCGGGCAGAGGAGTCGAGTTGGTGAGGACGACACCCCGTGTCAAGCGCACCCCCCCTCAAGTCTCCATTCAGCTAGGGCCTGCACGCGCGTGATCACGGGCCCGACTGCCTGCTCAGCAGCGCTCGTCCTCTCGACCGGTCCCAGTTGCATCCCTTCAAAGCAGTTGGTGCAGATGCAGCTCGGGGAGAACTGGCGATGAGTCGGGGGGTCCCGGCGAGAAGAGGAGGCTGTGCTCCTGCACCGCCCCCACGCGGGATGA